>CAWUHX010000227.1:0-170888 GCA_963922205.1 Romanomermis culicivorax | reverse complement strand
CACACTCTATCAGATTAAGCAGTGGTATCAACGCAGAGTACTATCGACTTCAACGTTTGAAAGTATGTACTTTTGTTACGAAATTTACAGAGGAATGATATCTAAAATTTTCAGAAATGCCCACATCGTCGGCGTCAGATATCAACGAGGTTACACCATCGAGACGTATGACGGCCAGTGTCATCAATCTTCAGACGGTACATGCGAAAAAAACGAGTCGAAAAAGTCCAGAAAACGTCTTTGTCATGCGCTTAGCCAATCTTTGATAGAACCAGAAGTCAGTGCTCAACTGAAAGAATTGAAACAAGCGAAAAAAGCTAGAAACACTAATGTGTGTCCCATTTGCCGTACTCAATGGACAATTTACAAGAAAAAGTACAAAAAAGACTGGGCGTGCTGTGATAGGTGGATATGTGGTAACTGTTTAGCTGATGATTTTGATCCCACTGGTAATTTTATTTGTCAAGTTTGTGTTACTCATAACAATTAATCTTCCTTTAAATTTGGTTAATATCATGTATTTTGATCATGAAAATGCACATTTTTCATTGTTTTAGTGTACCTCATATTTTTGTGTGTCGACCAATGTTACCCACCCATTGGCGGGTAACATTGGTCGACACGTTAATTTTTTTTTCGTTAATAAATTTTGAACGATAGATATTTTTATTTTCATTCATATTGATATTTTCACGTACCTCTTAACTTGCTGTATCTGAATAACACAATATTTTTCACATCAGGCACTTTTTTAGGTCAATTGACCAAAGTTACCCACCATAGGGACAGCTGGGAGCAGATTTACGAAAACTTTTTTGCTGTTGATGATATTCATCATTTTCAGCTGAAATTTTGTGATAATGAAGGTCGATAGCTATGTTACCTCATATCCAAAATTTGTTTTGGTACGTTCTATCTGTGGTTAGATATAACGATTTTACTTGTCCAAAAAGTAACTTGAACAGAAATTATAATGGCGACCAAAGTTGACCACCGTGGTGGGTAACATTGGTCAAAAAGTGAGCTCTTTTCAACGATCAATGGTAGCTTAAATCTGCATGCTACTTATGAATTGATGTGTTTAATCGATTTGTCTGACATTTTTGACATATGAGTTCCATGAAACATTTTTACGAATTCCCCATGTAAACAAGTTATATGTTGGAGAAGTCGAATTCACTCGATTTTGACCAAAGTTACCCCACTTTGCCTTAATCACGTGAAAATCAAAATTTGTATGATGAAGATCGCAAAAAAATTTCTTCGTCGGAAACAATGCAGGATCAACCATTTATCCATAATAATTTGATAATTAATTAGAATAACATTTTCTAACCGAGCACTAGGATAATATAAAAAATTATGTATAAATTGAAGCCAGGGCGGGGGCTAAGCGCCGGAAAATTTCCAGTTTTTCCCATTTTAGAACGCAAAAAACTGCATCCGGACAGAAAACCCTATAACCTAATCAAAAGAGCAGTCAGGCCTCAAGTCGCACCGTGCAACTTGGCAGAAAAAATTTGGTCGCACTGCACTTGCAAGCACAGCCCGAAATTAGGTTGCTGTGTGCAGAAAAAACCTGGTCTTGTGGACGAAATTGAGAATATCGATTTTGGAAAATGACAGTAATAACTTCAATCATAAAGCAAAAATAAAGTTCAACCTGCTCGAAGATTCAGAGAGATCAATCGCGGTCAAGGATTCAATTCTGGGAACGGAATTTAACGACATAGCAGGACCGTTATGTGCCGACAATTTTCGTCAGGTGTTTCGTGTCACATAATAAATTGAGCTGGAATGCTTTTTACTGTGTTTACTAATACATCTCGTTGAAAAATTTTTTGGAATTTTTTTACAAGTCGGTTCCATTTCCATACCTGTACTTTTTGGACTTTTTCATGAAAAATTTCGAATTTTTTCTACCCCCCCCCCCCACCGTTTTTTTTCTCAAATGGGGTCTTTTGAGGAAAAAAATTTCGAAATGAGGAAAAAAATTTTGGTATGGTTCTCATTGAGGAAAAAATTTTGGGGAATTCAAAACCGAAAAGATGCGTTTTGGCGGACTTGAAAGGGTCAAAATCTCAAAATTTTCCGGCGCTTCGCGCCGGTCATGGGTTATAATCTTAACTATTTTCTATCAGGCGCGGCCGTTAGCATATCTACTTCGACTTACTAATTAATGCTCAACAGTTTCCATCAATCAAGTTAGCTCGCTTCATTTTCTAATCGTTAACAGTCCATTATGTCGCCCTAAATTGACATTTTTCATCAATTCTCTCAATTTTTCTTCTCGATGCTTGGAAGTTTTTAAACGTTTGCAACCTGGACTTTTGCGTTTATTGAAGATGGAAATTGAAGACATCATTCTAGACTGCGATTTTAGAACTTCTATTCATAAATATCTGTTGGAGAGATTTATTTTCTAGCGTTTTAGAATATAAAAACCCGAAAATTTTTCCGGCGCTGCGCGCCGCAATGGGGAACAAATTACAGTTCATCAGTTTGATTTTTATTTATTTCTCAACGTTGTGAAGGTTCATTTCCCAGCGTTTTAGAAAGTGAAAATCATCCACAAAATTTTTCGGCGCTCTGCGCCGGACCAAGAGCTAAATAAAATTAGATGATTCTAATCAAAACCACCAAAATGTCAATAGAGCGGATAAATTCCTGAGAACGCTATCGTTAACATGCTTCACCTGCTCCTGTATAACACCTATATATTCTTCATGAGCTCATTTTTAACAAAAATAACCGGAATTTTCTCAATTTTTTCCTCATTTTTGCAGGTTTCTGACACCGAATACAACAAAATGCTTGGGTATGCTCTTAAAATGCATAAAAAAGCATCCGTAGCCACATTATAAGCGTTTTTGAAAATGAGGAAAATTTTTGGAAAATGAGAAAAAATTTTTGGGTCCGGTTCTCATGTGGAAAAAATCTTCGAGGAAAAAAAACGGTGTATGGTTCTCATTGTGGAAAAAATTTTGGGTAACTCTAAACCGAAAAGATGCGTCTTCGTGGACTTTAAACACTGTTTTTATCCACATTTGCACTATAATGTGGAAAAAAATCTGGGATGGGGAAAAAATTTTTGAGGTCTTTCGACAAATGTGGAAGAAAAATTTGGGGTTTTCATATTGAAAAGATGCAATTTTGGTGCATTTTAGGAGGTCCAAATCTCAAAATTTTCCGGCGCTTGGCGCCGGTTATAACTTTAATAATCATCATTATTTATTCAGTAGCTCAGGCGCGGGTTTTATGAATGAATGAATGAAGAAGATTTATTACCTGTCAGGCGAAATATAACACAAGAAAAGAAAAAAAGGTTAAAACGCGAGAACAAACGATTAAAATGAAATAAGAAAACGAAGAAAAGTTTCGAAAACTCAATCCACGGCTACTTCAAAACGACAAATACAATATCGCAGCGAAAATATGTGCTACAGTAAACAAGTTAATGATGGTAATAGTAAGCGCAGGTTACATATTTGTAACAGGCTAACGCGCTTCCCCGAGATAATCAGAAAAATTAATCTTAGAGATTTTCATTTTGAATGTGTGTTAATTGGGAGAACTAAGAACTTCAGCTGAAAGTTCATTCCAGATATTAATGTACCTGTTGGAAAAATCATATAATCTAATATTTGTTTTAGCTTTACCTGTTTTGAGTTTGTAGTCATTTTTACGACGGGTGGACTCGAAATTACTGCTAATAAAGAAGTCCGATTTTTGCAGACAGGATTGGCCTAAAAAAATTTAAACATCATGCATAAGGCGGCACGTAGTTGGCGTATTTCTAAGCTATCAAGGCATAGCTTAGTTAAACGCTCATCATATGAAAGGATAGACCGAAAACCACATATTCTCTTTGTGAATCTTCTCTGAACTTTTTCAATGAGATTTATGTCAGAGGCATAGAAAGGGTTCCAAACAGTTGAACAATATTCTAGCAGGGGTCTAACATAAACAGTAAACGCGCGTACAAGGTTAGAAGTATCATGGGAAGTAAAGGTTCTAATTATCAAAGAACTTAAGCTAAAGGCTTTCTTGGTAATTGATGCTATGTGATCTCTAAAACTCAAGTTTTGGGATATAAGTACGCCCAAGTCTCTGACGTATGGGTTTTCACCTGGAATTTCAGACAATCCTAAATTGTAGGGGACCTTTGGATTTGCATGGCCCATATAGAGAATAGAACTTTTTTCAGCCGAAATTTCGAGTTGCCATGTTTTAGACCAATTGAAAATCTGATCAAGATCATCTTGAAGAGTTTTACATTGTGTGGAGGTGTTAAAAATTTTTACATCATCTGCAAAAAGATAGACATGGGATTTTAAAGTATCAGGGAGGCTGTTTATAAACAAGAGGAAAAGAGTTGGACCAAGAACACTCTCCTGGGGGACACCACTGCTTACGTCTGATGTTAGGGAAAATTTGTTGTTAATGCAGACTTTTTGAGTGCGATTTGAAAGGAAGGCGATGATCCAATTCGCAAGAAAACCACAGATGCCATAGTTTTTCAACTTTAGAGCAAGCTTACTATGGGAGACAGAGTCAAAAGCTTTCTTAAAATCAATGTAAATCAAATCAATGGAAGATCCTGAATCAATAAGTTTGGTCCATGAATTTTTGCATTTGAGCAACTGTGTTTCACATGACTTTTTTGGCAAAAACCCAAACTGAAAGGGAGATAATAGAGAGCTTCTCTTAAGGTAATCTAAAATAGAAGGGTTAATAATGCTTTCCATGACTTTACAAGCAATACAACAAAGAGAAATTGGTCGGTAATTGGAAATCAATGAGGAATCACCTTTTTTGTATACTGGGATTACATTTGTAGTTTTCCATATAGATGGTAATGCGCCAGATCTAAAAGAAACCTCAAAGATATGAGAAAGTGGGTCCGCCAAACAATTGGATAGTTTTTTCATAAAATAGGCACATAACCCATCAGGACCCAAGGCAAGGGACGGATTCAGTTTACGAAGATCAGCACGAACTAGCTCAACAGAAAATGATGAATTGGAGATTTCAGACATAGTTCTTTTGGGGAAAAGAGGCACAGAACCATTATCATTGGTAAAGACTGATGTGAAATAATTATTGAAAAGTTCGGCCTTTAGATCTTCATCAGAAATAATTTCATTACCTATACAAATTGGGGGAACAGCTCTATTTGATAGAATAGAGCTATTCCTCCGGACAGAAAATCATCAAAACATTTCTCCTCAAAGTGGTGCCTAAGCACAAAAAAATTTCCCCCAATTTCAAAAAAATTCCTCAAAAATGATCGATTGAGGGAAAAAACTGTGCCCCGGGGCCCACCCAGTCGTTTTTTCGCTGCCCATAGACGCTTTATTTAAGTGTTTTTGAGCATTTTCAAGCCTTCTGGTGTTTTTTAGAGTCTTTAATTCTTTAAAATTGAGAAAAAAAATTGAAATTTCGAGTTTTAAGTCTAATCAACAAGCACTTAGGAACAAATTTTTTAGCAAACTATCCAAGAGCATAATGACTTAAAATTACATGGGAAATCAATGGTCAAGTCCTCTATGATGACAAGTGAGAGCCTAAAAACGCGCCGAAAAAATTATTTGGGTATTGACGTTCTGCGGCGCTGGAAAATAAGTTTTCCGAACATTTATTTCAAGAATTAGATTCGAATTTTGTGTTCAAAGGTCGTAATTTCTAGAATTCTAGGATTTTACTTATTTATTTGTAAACTCTCATGAACTTGGTCGAAAATATATGAGTAGGAAGAGTATAAATTTCCGAAAGATATTTCCATGAAGCTTTTGAATTGATTTTACGTTTGAAAAGAAATAATCGCATCAAAAAGCATAGAGACTTGACTTATTGATGTTTCTCAAACGGAAAAAATGCGAATCTTCATTAAATATCATAATAAAATATTGAAGAGTACCAATTAAAACATGAGATCATACGTTTAAGATAATGAAAACTATTATAGATTGAGTGTCTGAAATGCACCAAAATGCATCTTTTCCATACATGTAATTGGGGGGAAGTGCTATGGGAACCCCCCCCCCCTGAAATCGTCGACCATATGGCTAGCCATTGGGCGACCCCCCCCCCCCCAGGATTTTCCAATCCTATGGCTAGCCATATGGTAGCCATAGGAACCCCCATACTTTTAGTTGGAAAAATACTGAAAAATGTCACTTTTTTCAAGAAAAATGTCAATTTTTGAACAAAAAATTGTCAAAAACGTCAATTTTCTCGGCGCTTAGCGCCAAGTACATATTTTATCATTTTTTAGACAAAAATTACTACTTTTTAAACCCTTTTTCGGACATTTTTCATGGAAAAAATCGAATTTTTTTCCTTCAGGGACCCCTCCCCCCAAAATTTTGGGAATTACTGACCCCCGGCCCCAAAAAAGTGCTCCAACCCCCCCCCCCAGACCTTGGAGCTCCGTTACATGTATTATCTTTTCTGTATCCGATCCCCAAAATTTTCTTCTCCAAATGGGAAAAGAGCCCAATTTTTTTTCGGAGTTTTTACGGATGACAGTGGCCACGCCGAAATTGGTGGTGGCCACGCCGAACCATTTGGCAGATGTTTGAAAAATAAGGTTTCGTCAAAATTTATTTCACACGTAAAATTACTGTAGTTTAATTGTCATTTATGTTTTTTTCGCTTCATTTTTTTTCTCCGTCTGAATATTTTTTATTTTCAGGTAAGAATTATGTTATTTAGTTTATAGCGTTAATCCAGATAAATTACATGCAAATTTTTATATTGCTGGACATTATTGTATAGTTTTTTTGTTATCGTCGCGGGCCATAAGACCAGGCCTTTTTTTATACCCCCTCTTGGTCAATAAAGATATTTAATTCAAGAAAAAAAAGGAAGAGCATCTACAGTGCTGCGCCCTTGGGGCGCAGGTGCTGTACCCTAAGCCTAAACCTAAGGAAAATTTTAAAGGTAGGGTAAATTCGGTGGCCACCGTCATCTGCAGTTTACCCTTTTTTTCTTTTCCGAATTATTTTCCCGAAAAGGCGCGATTTGAGGGAAGAAACAGTGAAGTAAACCTGCAATTTTGGGAGAGGGTCGAAAAAAGTCGTAAATTTTGCCAAAAGGGCACTTTTTTCCTGATTTTTCCAGGTTTGAGGGGGGTTGAGTATAGGCTTGGCCAAGTTGGGGGGATCCTTCCTCAACCATCTCAATTATAGGTATGTTTTTGGCACGTTTCTTATCTGTAGAAAGAAGATACTTGGATTTAGGTGCGCTTAAAACAGATACAGTACGGCCAAATAAAGATGTTTATGTCCAGTTTCCATTTGGGGAGTTAGGTGTTAACCTTCGGTCGTGGTTTGGGCACTGGGACCGCCAGAGGTAGGGGATCCGTAAACCTCTCTCACTCACAGGTATGGTTATTCCAAATGTGAACTTAAACCGACAGCGAAAAATGAAAAATCTAGTAATCATTATAAAATTGAATTCTTCAACCAGCGAGATTGCTGTGTTTCCTTTAGCACTGCAAAAAAAATAATCCCTACGTCACACACCACCAATAAATCTAGATTCTCACTATGCATCTATATATAGCTATATCAATAAGGTTTTGGTGTTTTCAGTCAGTCATCGTGCGGCCCTCATCCCTGTTGCAAATAGACCACTGCGCCGCTTCCGCGCTTATTTGATTGGTTATTAACGTTTCGATTGTTGCAGTAATGGTAATTTTACCTTCATTTTTTCAAAAACCGTTTCCTCTAAATTTTTCTCCATAATGTGCGGAAAAATTTGGCCGTCAGGGCAATGAAGTTTTATCCTGGTGCAGTTTGCGAGGTTTATTTTTCCCAAAATTGGGTCTCTATCTGTTATGAATGTAACGGAGGTCGTGGATTTGGTTAACGGTTTTTTAATTTAGCGAAGAGCGATATGAGGATCTGCTTTGCTGATATTTCAGTCGGCTATATATTGCTGTCAGCCCATACATGCACATGGGGAGCAGGGGATAAACCCTCGTACATGAGACCCTAGACACCCCCTCATACCTGTAAGACCTCCGACCAGTTGGGGGGTCGGAAAAAGTAGAAATTTTTCCCAAAAAAGGCCAAAAACCATACACTTTTTTGCAAATTTTTTCCAAATTGGGGGGGGGGGTTGGGTGATGTTGGGTACATGGTTGGCCAAGTTGGGGGTCCCCCCCAGCCCCCCCCCCCCAATACAGGTATGCACCCCCAGACCCGAATAAATAGCCAGACACCCCCATGAAATTTTTTCAAGGCAGTTTTTTTCATGATTTTTTTGCATATTTGTACGAAAAACATGCTTGTTTTTTTTGCTCACCCGCCCCCGCCCCAGCCCCCTCCATAAAAAAACCAAGGACCCTCCCCCCTGGAAAATTCTTGCCGTGTATGTTTGTGTCAGCCATCTAGAAAACCAAAAAAATCAGCAAGAAATCGGACGTTTTCCATAATTGATGGCATGGCTAAGTAGAAAAGGTCTTCCGCCATCTCCTGGCGCTGAGAAAGGGACATAGAAGGAGTCGAAATATATATTCAAAAATTCACATTTGTGGCGCAATTAAAAATTAGCAATTAAGACTTTATTACTGAATGATGACCAGACCATTTTACTTCGCATATGATTCTCGTTTCAGAGTGCTACATTGAAGCCTTACTTGACCGCCGTCCGTCATTCGTTGACCGCGGCGTTGTGCTTGGAGAACTTTTCATCGCAAATTGTCGAACGTCATAATAAACCGGAGATTGAAGTCAAGTACGAGTAAATCTAATTTATTCGACGTATAACAGAACCTCACTGTTTTAAATTTCGATTCTTGTATACTGTAAAAGTCAAATATGCTTTGAATTTTCGGAAAAGTAGATTTCATTTTTGGATACAAACTATTTTCATCAAGCTTTGACGGTTTTGATTTCATATTATATAGCCAAAAGTGTGTGCCGATGATCTCAAACGGCTGCATATAGACGGTGTTTTTTGTACAGAAAAGTTTTTTTTGCTCCAAATAATAGGGGAGGAATAGCCAATTAATTCCTGTAATATGAAGTCAATAATTAGCAACAACTATATGGTGAAAAAGCCTTTAAATCAACGAAAAAAAATTTTGCGCAAAAAAGCAAATGCCAAAGAAACCGTATTAAACGCCATATGAATGTGTAATGAATTCAAATTTTCGCTTGAAAATGTTAACTTAAATTTGGGAATATGTCGAAATCAATGTCAAAAACTGAAATTTGTTCCGTTCGGCACGTAAGCGCAAAAAAATTTTTTGAATTTCTTCAGCGTCAACCAAGACTTAATTTTCTGCTACAAAAGTTGATGCCTGATCTTCGAACTTTCAAAAAAAAACCTGTCGTTGATCAGTTAGACACCAGAAAATATGCAATGATCATTTTTTATCAATTTAAATAGATCTGCAAAAGTCGTGTCAATTTTGAGCTGGAAATGGGCAACCATACAAAAAGCTCATTTTTTTAGCCATCACGGACTTCTGCCATTTTCCAATGCCCTACAATTTTATATTCAATTGTCTCTTTCAGATCAAGCAAAGAATTGCTCCTAACACCTATAGTGATTAGCCGTAATGAAAAAGAAAAAATACTCATCGAAGCATCCATAAATTCCGTTCGAATTAGCATCGCTATCAAGCAAGTTAGTTAACTGCATGCATAGTCCTACTGTTAAATTTAGCCTAGACAGACTCACTGAAATTTATCCATATGGAATGAAATGTCAGTATATAAAATTTGGTTTGTTTGGCGTCAAAATTTATCAATGATTCAAGGTTGATGAAAATATGGCTTTTTTTATGTATATGCTTCTCTGAAAATTTTCCCTTAATCATTCTATATTTTATAGATGGATGACATCGAACGTATTCTGTGCCACAAATTCACAAGATTCATGATGATGCGATCGGAAAATTTTGTAATTCTAAGAAGGAAGCCAGTACCAGTATGTTATACTTTTATATCTTGTATCAAATTCATTCGTCTTCATCTAATTCAGTTAGCCAGATCACTTCGAAAGTCAATAATTTCCATTATATGGTAAAAAATAATCTGTTTTTTCTTTCAGGGCTATGACATTTCTTTCTTGATCACAAACGCCCACACTGAACAAATGTATAAACATAAATTAGTCGATTTCATCATTCACTTTATGGAAGAAATCGACAAAGAAATATCGGAAATCAAATTGGCTTTAAACGCGCGGGCTAGAATATCAGCAGAGGAATTTTTGAAAAAAGTAATTTTTTCAGGCGGTCTCTATAATCTGTTTTTCTTGAAATGCTTATAAGCAATAGTGGAAGGCATGTTTTTGCCATTTTATGCTAAGCCGTATGGGTCGAATATGATTGAGAACAATTTTTCGGGTAAATATTCTAAAATTGTGTAAGTCATTATTTTTGTTTTACAATTTTTTATGAAAAACAGACTATGAGGCCAGACATGCACGGCAAGAATTTTCCCCGGGGAAGGGTCCTTTGACTTTTATTCAGGGGGTAGGGGGATGGGTGAGCAAATAACCAACAAAAGTTTCGAAAGCTTTATTTTCATACGAAATATGCACATAAATCATCGAAAAAGCCGTCTTAAAAAAATTTCTGGGGGTGTTTGACGATTTTTTTGATCAGGGTGTCAGGTAAGGGGGTTTACCCCCCCCCCCCACGTGCATGTATTTATACAGCTGTTTCATAGAAATTACATTGGCGAAAAAGCACGCTTTTGAAAATTTGACTATTTGATAGAAAAACTGTCGTAAAAACCATGAAAAAGTTCTGCTTTTCCTTTTCAGTTTTGAATTCGGTCGTGCCGCCAATTCCAATAAATCATTTCCGACCGTTTACACGTTGTTAATTGTCGCATTTTTACTTATTTATATTGCTACAATAAAACACCGATCGGCATCTATTTATTTTGAACGACGTGGATCCATAATAAACGCTGAATCCGACTGATTTGCGTCAAGTTCAAACAACTCATTTTGACCTACGGGCAACGTTCACATACTTTTTACTATAAAAAACGAAGATTTCACAATAAACCAAACTTCTCCAAAACTTTAAACGTCAATTCATAGCCTAAGAAACACGCCTGAAAAAAGAGTAAATTAAAAATTTTGAAAATCGAACCTATATATGAGAACTTACTGCATTTGCGGGAAAAGCTCTGAGCATGACGGGTGTGAATCCTCTATAAAGTGCCGTGAAACTTTCTTCTCTAATCATCTCTCTGAAAACGTCTCTAATTCCGTTCGGATATTTTCCTTGTGGGGCTGAAGAGGAAATTTGGTGATAAAATTGGGGTGTCCGGCAATTTTCCAAAATGAAATACAGTGACTTTTCCAGTTTTTTTCAGAGCAAAAATCATCAGTAATTCATTACAAGAATGGAAAATGAAGTGTGTAGGTACCAGAGGCGGTAAGCACGTGTAAAGCACGCGTGATTATAAAGTATTATCGCATTGATTTGAAAATATTTTCACATTTCTTTGAATTCTGTGATTCGCAAATTCTAGAAATTTTTTTCTGCCATTAAATGTTCAAACGAGACACATATTTCCTGCTGCCGCATTTTACCGTTTCAGTAAATGATCTCTTTCCTTTATAACGGAACTCACTTTTTTGCACTGAGAATGACTAGTTTTTCCACGTAATGTGTACGACCCACATTTTCTCCATGCGTGCAAGATTTTTCTTAACACGCGTATTCTACTCAAAAATGCCTACAATTGCTGAGCATTCTGAAACGTACTTCTGCATTTGGCTGTTACTCACGTGAAAAATTTTCAAAATCAGGGAAAAAATCGGAATCCTCATGCACAATGAAATAAATGTTATACAAAGCATCTTTCATATCATAAAAATAAATCTGAATGTATTATGTACCAAAAGACTCGGCGTGAAGGGCCGTAAAATTCATGTACAAAATGACAGTCTACGGAAAAAATATGAACGATGATGAACACTATTAAAAATCTAGTTATGGGAGCATGGACATCAGAAAAAATGGAAAAGTGAGCTTCCAGGTAGACGTGGAAAATTTCAATGTTCCTATGATGCTTGTCGCTATTCCCTCTGTTTTCCTTCGCGGCCTGAGGTTCAAGAAGGTTCACGCATTCTTTTTCTCTGCGAAGTTCTTATGCTCAACCTGATAGAAAGTAGAAAATTTTCGCTTTCGAGTTGCCCTTCTGAAATTAAATGCAGCTTTTTGCGATTGGTAGATTTTTAAAACAATTTCATTCAAGAATAATGCAATCACATTGTTAATGCAACCTTTTTCTGTTGCCCGCTATATCGGTAAGAGTAAGGCTCGGCCTGGAACCTGAACCCAGGACATTGCGGCCAACTTTCGCATGCTCCAACATAATCAGTCAACTAATCAATAGGAAAGGTGCGCGCGATTGATTTTCGTCTAAAATTAATCATAGACTTAAGGGACTAACCAATTTGTAATCTTGATTTGAGAACATCCGGGGGTATCGCTATGAGCCAGTTACAGACGCCGGCCATTCCGCCCGCGAACAAAGTCTTTCCTATACTGAGATCATGTCGGCTGCAAAAGAAATCGTTAAATTGTAAAAAAAGGCACTGAAATTTGATAAACTTCCAAATATTAGACGAGCTGATCAGACAAAAAAACAGCCATAAATCAATCAAAACGCCGAAAATTGTATCGATCTCGAGCTTAACACAGGCAAACAAACAAAAAAAATGGATTTTCCAAATAGCAATAACTTTTTACATTACAGTGGTTGCAGAAAATTTATAGTGAAACTTCAAAATGTTGCATATGGATGAAAAACGGCACCTTTTCTATATGAGCTTTTAACTTCAGATTGGAAAAGAATGTCCTTGTATATCATGAATGAACACGTTTCAAAAAAGGAATACCTGTTTTACTTGCCTTTTCCCTTCGGGCGTCAATTTGATCATTAAATATTCGTACGAAGCGAAATAAGCTCCGCTGGCGGGGACGTCTAAAATTATTATTGGTGACTACACATGTAAAGGAGCTCCGAGGTATGTGGAATCCAAACATGCACATAGGGGGTAGGGGGTAAACCCTCCTACATGAGACCCTGGATACCCCCTGGCCCGAAAAAATTGCCAAATACCCCCCTGAACTTTTTCCAAGACAGTTTTTTAATGATTTCTATGCGTATTTTATATGAAAAACATACTTTCGAAAGTTTTTTTGCTTGCCCACCCCCTCGATAAAAAGTCTGAGGACCCTCCCCCTGGAAAATTTTTGCCGTGCATGTCTGGTGGAGTCAAGCAACTTTTTATGCGTGGGGTCATCGATGACTCAAAATTTTAGGGGTGGGAACGTCCTTGAAGGACAAGAATTTGACCTTTTTCGCGTAAAAAATCAGAAAAAGGTTAAAAAAATACCGGTAGTATTTTTGTCTAAAAACTATAATAAATATGTGTCTATGGGGTGAAGCGCCAAGAAATGGACATTTCAATTTTTAAACCATTTTTTTCAAAAAAGATCATTTTCTAACCCAAAATTTCATTTTTCATTTTCCAACCAAAAAGATAGGGTACCCATGGCTCACCTATTTTAGATATACAATCACCAAATATTGGGGTGACCGTATGCCCGAAGATTCCAGGGGGTTCTTATGGGTACCTCTAATTGCATGAAAGTTAATGAAAATTCGGGACGAAATGCTTTAAAACCCTAACCTCTGAGCAAAGTGGCTGCGGTTCCGCGATAAATACTCCTTATTCCGCCTTCCTTGTATAATCTTTTGACGACATCGATCGGACCACGGAATCTAGTATCGCTTTTATCGTGTTGGATCTGGAAGTTATAGCTAGTTTATAGAGATTTTAATTAAATTTTTAAGTCGAAATAGTAAGCAAAACCCGGAATCGAAATTATGAAACTTGTAAAATGTAAAATTAGATTTCGAAAAAATTATTAATCTTCTATTAGATCACTAATCTTCTAATTCGATCTTCGATTAGTGACTTTTTCGAAATCTAATTTTTCCTTGTAACAGGTAAGACATATATATAATCAGACAACCCCATAGGGAGGGGTATGAGGGAGTATTATCCCTGCCTAAAGTTCTAAAAATTGATCACTGGGTGCCTAATTTTCAGACAAAATCAAGTGTTTAGTGCACAGACAGTTACACTACCCCTGGAAATTTTCAACTTTACCCCTACCTGAAAAATCTGACCTCGGGCGCCGCTGATATATATATATATATATATATATATATCAGGGCCGTGCACAAGGGGGGGGGGGGCGTTAGGGCAGCATGCTAACAGTGTATCGCGTAAAATCAACATTTTCTGGGGCTATTCAGTAAAAAATGGGTCCGCCCCCCCCCCATGAAAAAATCCTGCCATATTACAATTATATATATAATAGATTTTAGGCTTGGCATACGAAAGCTGCGGATTTGAGATCATTTTCTAATCTTTTTCTATTTCGCTTCATATTTTAACGGGAAAATTCTTATCTCTCTTGAACATTAATTCCAAGACAGAGAAAATAATTTCTATTCTGATTTTTTCATTTTTGTTAAACGAGTCTGACCAGATGAAATTTTCTTCTTTCAAGTTTAAAAGTCGTAGACAATTTAACCTGTAATAAGCATTTGATCCTTTCCGCAGGTGCTATGACTACAGTCGTCAAAAAACCCGCAAAAGCGCCGGCGTTGAAATTTTGTAACGTGCTGTGAAAAAAAGATTCGATTGGCAATTGTAGGAAAGTGTAAGTTTCTCAACACCCTATTCTTAACCAAAAATGGGCAAAAAAATGTAAAGAGTTGGATTCAGATTGTGAAAAGTTATACCTCAAAACTTCGTCCGGATGTTTCTGTTGCATCCGTTTCGCGAACGAGCATCCGAAAAAATAAAGGGCAAATAAGGGTGAAACGCCCGCCAACGGAGCGCCCATTCCTTTGTATAGACCAGTGAAGCCCTGAAAAAGAGCAATTGGACGGAGTAGGGATTAATCGAAAAGGAATGTTTCACTTATACATGTAATGCAGCTCGGGGATCCGGGGAGATGGTCAGGGGTTTATGTTATGTATGAGGTCATGGATCGCCCAAAATTTAAAGAGAACATTGAGGAAAAAAACTCGAAATTTTCGACCGTAAGGTCCGGAAACGGTTCAAAAAATGGTTCTTGAGGTTAAAAAATCCATAAAAAGACGAGTGGGCACCACGTAAATCAGGATAAGGAAAATCTATAAGGAATTCAACCAAATCATAATCAAACTTTAACAACAACCAACTCGCCAAAACGGCGGTACACTCTTAGATCACGTTTTTGGATAGATCTCAAAAAGATCTATCGATTGCGTTCAAATTTCGTTTTGAAACGAAAAAATCTGATTCGCCTTGAGAAGGCACGATTTGGGCGGAGTCAAAAAACACCTTTTGGGTGAGCTCATATCTCTCCCAGTCTCGCATGCCGACGTATATATACTGGACACCACAAGCCATTATATGAATTTATACATACCTCCTTGGTAACCGTTTGTCGTAAACATTCGATAGCGCCGTTAAAATGAATACTTTGACCGGGCGCCGGAACGCGTGCCGTTTGCATCCTAACTTTGATTGTGTCGAAAGGGTGCCCGGTTAGAACGACGAAAAATCCGCCGACGCCGCCGGCTATCATATTTGCGACGCCGTGCGTTTTTTTTACGTTCGGTCGACATTATAAAATATGACAATCTGAAATAGCGATAAATGTTAATTATAATTACATGATTTCGGTCGCAAAAAAGGTAACCGCGCCAATTATTTGGTCATTCAATGGAGATCCGACCATATCTGTGCATACTGCATAGTTAGTCAGCCTGACGGGGCTAAATTAGGACTTTGTTAGCGTCTTACATTTGGTTTTTTCTAATAAAACCCGAGCAGATAAATTTTTAAACATTAAGACGATGTTGAATTCATAAGCATCATGGAGGTGATTTGCAGAAACATCAAGTTTAACTTGAAGTCTTTCAAACTTATGAAGTAGGAGTATATTTCTTTAATCTTTAAAATGATAAAGATATGTTTTTGAACATAAAATCGAACCTTATGATTACTGAACGAGTTATCCTTAAATTGTTTTTCCGGCATTTTATAATTTCAGAATCTGAAAAACTTTTCGACACTACGTCCTCGAAATATTGGAAACAACAGAAGGAATGAAACAGAAGCTCGAAAAATGGTGGTTTTTTGTACAAAAAATTCTTCTTCGTACAAAGATTTTGTGGTCGATCCTTGTACAGGTACAAAGAGGCTTTTTGAACAATCATTTTTTGAATACATATCATCTGGTTGAATGTATAATTTAATTACATTACGATACGTTACAAGCCTATACTTCGATATTCTTCAATTACAGATTTTAGGCTCCTACAATTTAAATTTGTCTCCAAAAAACTTATGTAGGCCTAGGAGCCACGTAGCTCATGATTTTCAAACTGATCCAAGCCTAGATAATGAATAATAACGACGAGCTTATAGGCCAGGGCCGTGCGCAGGATTTTTTCATGCGGGGGCGGACTAAATTTTTTTTACTGAATAGCCCCAGAAAATGTTGATTTTGCGCGATACACTGTTTGCATGCTGCCTCAATGGGGCGGTGGCCGCCCCCCGCTCCCTCTGTGCACGGCCCTGTTATAGGCAATATTATTCCAAAAAATTAAGCTCTAAAGATTTCATCAGTCTAATTCTGAAGGTAACAATATTTGGATTAGTGATAACATATTCGAGTGAGCTATTCCGTACATCAACAGATCGGTTACAAAAATAATACTTCAAAAATTTTGATATGGATATGTAGATTACCACAGTTTTGAGGAATTATCCGCGCGACAAAAAGACGCATTTAAAACGGAAAAGAAGTCGAATAAAAATATTTTGAGCGAATAACGAGATAATAATAACAGAGACATTAAATAATGTATGACAAAAAAGGCATACCTGTAATTGGAGAGTTTGGGGGGCCCCACCAGCTTGACCGAACCCTGTAGCCAAATTTCGCGACTCCCAAACTTGGAAAAATTTGAAAAAAAATAGTTTTTTTTTTTGTCTTTTTTGGGAAAAACAACCCCCATCCCAAAATTTTGGATTCATCCTCGCCCACAACTGGTCGGACCTCTTACAGGTATGCAAACAAGATAGAAGATAATCCATCTACGGCGCAACCGTCGGCATGTTTGCTTCACCAGTAGTTATCATCATGTATAGAATGTCTCATTTCGTTGTTAAATCAGTTATCTTCGGTATTGCGTCTGAGTATTTTTTTTCCACATTTGCACTATAATGTGGAAAAAAATCTGGAATGTGGAACAAATTTTTGAGGTCTTTCCACAAATGTGGAAGAAAAATTTGGGGTTTCCATACTGAAAAGATGCACTTTGGTGCATTTTAGAGGGTCCAAATCCCAAAATTTTCCGGCGCTCCCCGTCGGTAATAACTTTAAAAATCATTATTATTTATTACCAATCTCAGGCACTGCTTTTAGCATGTCTACCTTCACTTACCATTTAATCTCTAATAGTTTTCATCGTCTTAAACGTATTATTTCATGTTTAATTGGCTATCTTCAATATTGTATCTTTATATTTAATGAAGATCTGCATTTTTTACTCCATACATTTTTTGAGAAGGATCACGCGCTAACTTTCTAAACTTTTTGAAGCGTTTGTTCCTTTCTTAATGTAAATTGAGTTCAAAAGCTTCATGGAAGTATTTTTGGAAAATTTCTACGCTACTGACTCATAAGTTTTCGGCCAATACCGGTTTTAAAATTTTTCAAATGACAAATTTCTAGATATAACGATTTATGAACACAAAATTTGGAATTTTTACGGATGGCGGTGGCCACGCCGAAATTTCTCTGACGCCGGTTTTTGGGGGGTTTTCATGATCAAGGGAAGAAAGAACAAGTGAAATTAAAAAAACAGTGGACCGGGATAATATGGAAAAATTATTAGATGATTAAAATCCGGCACGGGGCGCCGGAAAATTTTCACTATTTTCCATTTTAATGCATAAGAATGCATCTCCGAACAGGAAAGCCTATAACCTAATGAAAATTTTCCTTAGGCTTAGGGTACAGCAGCTGCGCTTCAAGGGCACAGCGCTGTTGCGGCTCTTCCAAATGAAGTTGTTAGTTAAAATAGTATCAAGGGTCTTAAAGGAATATAGTGTTTAAACTTTCTGGTGAAATTGTGTAGTAGTAAACACATTAAGTCCATAGGCTGGCTGGTGGACCAGGTTCGATTCTTAAAGTAGGTAGGATTTTTCTGTAGTGATAAGGACTATGCGAGATGTGTGCAGATTTTATGCAAATGAGTTCCTGAATGCCATGAGCGCCTGCATTTTCGAACTTATCTGGATAGCTGGCATCTTGAGTTCAAAAATGTCATTTTGGACCAAAATTTGGAAGAGAATCGACTTGTTAAAAAATTCCCGCTTTTTTCTTAAAAATTCTGTCAGAGAAAGAAAGCATTGCGCAGCGAGGTCCGTCATCAATTTGATTGGTCGAAAAAATTTATATTGATTTTTTTGGTGTTTTGGCAAACTAGGCTTAGGCTTATTCTTAGGCTTAGGTCTATGCATATTGCATACCTGTAATTGGGGGGGGGGTTGGGGGGACCCCCCTCGACTTGGCCAACCATATACCCCAGCGTTTTTTTCTTGTGCACGGACATTTGTGCCAATTGGCACAAAGAGCCAAAAAAAGTTGTGCCAATAGAACAAAAAATTTTTTCCATCCTAAAAACATACTGAAAATTTTTAAAAAGGGGCGGAATATTTTTTAGGCGTGAAGTCCAAAAATGAGCAAAACACATATTTTTCGGCAGTTTACCATCTGAAATGATCAATGGACAGCAAATGGAGGCGCGGAAACCAAGTTGAAGCAAAATTATTCAAATTTTTAAATAATGAAAAATTTACAAATTTTTTTCCATTTTTTGACAAAAATTATTTCCTCCTCCTCCCAAAAAATGGTCGGACCTCTTACAGACAGGTATGGGTCTATGCTTAGGCTTAGGTTTAGGTTTAGGCATAAGCTTAGGCTTGGGCTTAGGGCTTCGACTCACGATTAAGAAGGAGTAGACTATAATTTTTGATCAATCAAATTGGAGGAATAAAATTTTTCGACCAATCAAATTGATGACAGATCTGGCTTCGTTTGTCATAACGGTATATTCACAGTAGTCCAGAGAATTTTCCAAGTATTTGATAAAAAGTAAGCACTTGCGCAATTGTTGATAAAAATATCAAAAAAAGATTTGTCGCATGACGCAGATTCAGCAGCAGAAAACCAGATCGTAACGATGTTGAGATTGACAAAAAATAGTATTTTTTTGTTGACTGGTAAGCAAAATTCTGGTAATTCTCTGCAAAAGCACGATTATACAACCGATGTTCTAAAAAAGCTTGAAGGCATAACTCATTTCTGTCTTTTTTTAATTTGCAAGCCATAGTCATCACATCAAAGCAATATTCTTCGAGGATACGGTGCAAGGAACTGCGTATGGGGGGTATAGCCTTTTTTCCATATAATGCTTCCAAAATGAAAAATGACGCGAATATACAGTGGCTTGAAAATCTTCTACACGAACGTCTGACTGTAGAATTTTTTACTCAAAAAATTTTTGATTGCAAGTTGAGTTTTGTCACAAATTTTATCTGCCATTTGACGTAACGCTTGGCAGAAAATTCAGAAAATATAAAATAGTACTCGCTTTCCAGATTTATTATTTGGAAGCATTTTGAGAAAGACCAGTCTAATAGGGTAATTTTGTCTCTCAATCTTATGATCGGTGCAACGATCCCATGAAAGTAAGTACAACAGGGAGAAACCCTTTTACAGCAATTATTACTGTAAAGAAAAAGAAAATTTCTGGTGGAGCAGAACTGATGCTGAAAATTATCTCCAATAACATCTCTGAATGGTCAAAATTCCTCAAGCGCATGGTTCAAAACGGTTCTCTCAAACTCAGAAGCGGATCACCGTAATATTTCTATGGCTTTGGCGTTCCCACTCTTGTGGAAAAATTTAATGTTTTTCTACAGTATAAAGTTTTCAAATGCGTGAAAATTGTAAAGCTACTTTTAGCTTTTCGATGTGTGTTTTCAAAGTAAGTGGGCTATAGCAAGTGTATTATTATAATCAAGTAGAACAGGTTTTTTTTTGTATATGAGCAGCAAGCTGAAAAATTGATGCGTTTTGTAAAAAATCGTGTCCCGAAACAGTGAAAAACGTTTGCCGAAAACGATGCTTAAGCATAGGGAATCATCAAAAAACGTGTCCGGACTACATAAAAAATGTGTCCCGAAACAAATTTTTTGTGAAAAGTTTGTAAAAAATGTATAAAACCGTTAGATTCTATAACTCTTTGGCATTTTTTAAACTTTTTTGGAGACATTGCATCATCAATTTTGACGCCCGAGTCGATCGAGGAACATTGAGCTCGAATTTTACCCATTGCAGCTTTGGGCGTACTTTCTACATGGAAGTAGAATTTTACACGTTGAAGCTCGGGTGTCTCTTAATTCAAATGGGCTGTGTTTCCAATATCAAACTTACTACATGTGCAATCACTTTATCCGTGCCCGAAATTTTTCGTTTAATAATTTTTAAGGCATCTGTTCGATGGTGTGTATAATTTTAGAACTTTGAAAAACTAATGGTAAGTATAGCGTTGCAGCGGAATTTATTGGGCAACCGTTTCTTCGGGTCCCCCTGTATACATTTTCCTGAAACGTTTTATATACACGTTATAATGGCTCTGAAAATCAAATACCATTTTATATATTTTGTGCTGAAAAGAACCTCACTAGAACTGCAAATTTGTAAGCATACTTTCACTTTGACGAATTTTCTGAGAAAAAATTCTGTCGCAAAAACTTTCTACATGAGACGACTGCGCTAATTTTTGTCCTTTTCCGATTTAGAAAAATTCTACAAGAGAACAAATTTATGAATTTTTAAATTTTTTTTATTGTAACGATCCATATCAACACAAAATATCAATCACTGAGAAAAATTTTCATAATAAAATCGCACAAGACAAAGGTCGACGCTATTTCCATAACACCTTCAAAAACGACACAACGGATGGAGAATGGCAAGTTAAAATAATGAGGACATGGGCTGAATCTTCCAGAGTGTAAATTCCGAAATCATAGATGTTATAATGCATTCGATATCACATAAAAACCTGATTAATGTTACACCGATTATTTTTTGTCAAATGGCTTTGTTTACACTAAAATTTGCATAAAGTTCCTAAAAAATCAGAATTTTATCTGATTTCAGGAATTATGACAGCTACGGACAAGTAGAAAATTGCATACAAGTTTCACACATGAAGGCAATCTGATATCGGACCATTTTTGATTTGTGAGCTCTTTAAATTCACCAAACTTCAGAACTGTGAATTTTGTGAGATATTAGAGATAAGTGCTTCTTCAAACAGGCATTATAGTAGTGCTCACAATCTTCTGTCTAATGCATATCTTAGCATAAGACTTTCTTCGTTGCTGAGATTAGATTTAGGGGAGCACCATTATAGGCCACATTTATGCAATTTATAGTGTAAATATGATCTACGGACAAAAAATAGTGTAATATCTTACACGCCCATATGCTATATAAGGCACTGTACAACATTCAAATATTTGGAATTTACGCCTATGAAGAGTTTCCTCGTCAGAAAAACAAACTATAGGAACTCTGAATCAGAATTCCACAGGTAACAATTCTGCTGGTTTCCCGAAACTCACTTCCTCAAACTTGCCAAAAGTTGCTCCCTGAAGACGCCATCGTCGCAATCTTTTCTGTAATTTTTCTGCATTTTACTGCAAGCGTCTGGCAAACATTGAATCGGATTTTTTCGACATATGGTAGGGCTGAAATAAGGATAAAAAAGCCCTATAATACTCCCATAAACCATCGGCTATGGCATAAATTTGAGAGCTGCATTTGAACAATAAATTCTGCTAACCTGACAACCTGCATGCCTGTAAAGTCTGGCATATTTTTCACGTCGAAACATAGCAACAAGTCTTTTTTGTAACAACTATAAAAAAAACAACTGCAGTTCATGTTCTCGGGTCTGGTGTCCATTCAAAGCATTGGATTCTTTGAGAAAAAATCAATCTACTTCCTGGCTAGTGGCTTGGTTTCTAATTCTTTCAATGTACAAAATTACATGAGAAAAGAGACTTTGAAAATACGATCATGTATGCATACTTTGTCATCCTCCCTTGTATCCAATCGATCACTTTTGTGGAACATGCCACTCCGTATCGAGTCGCGAAAAAATTGCAAGCAAATTGAGTGCATTGATCTTTATTGATGGGATTTCTGCATTCGACAGACCTTTATTTCAAAAAATTACAGAAAATGCACTTGTAGTTACAATATAGTGCATTGAATGACCTTTTTGAACTAAAATTATGAGAGCTGTTAAAAAACTAGAGGTCATTCAACTGGGCTAAAGTGGCTCTTACTCAGTAAAACCACTTTGTACTGAAAATTAACCGCTCTAATAACCTATAGTGAGTCAGATAACTTTTTGGCCAGAAAATGAAAACTTCGCAGTTGCTCCTTGATTACATGAAAGCATGAAAATTGATCATAATCACATTGATGTACTCGTAATTGTGATCAGTTATCATACAAAAGGTTGGGATATTCTCATGTGAGCGATTTCCAAGTGAGAGATTCCCAAGTGAGCGATTTTCAAGTGAGCGATTCCCATGTAAGCGATTCACAAATGAGAAAATTCTCAGGTGAGTGAATTCCCAATTGAGCGATTCTCACGTGAGCGAATTCCCAATAGGACCAAACGAGCGATCGAGAATGTAATGAAACTTTCTTCATATTTTCCTTATTAACCTTATATTTTTCTTTGTGTGTATTTCTTTTTTCTTTCGTTTTTTGTGTGTATTTTTAATGTTTTCGTTTACGTATGTTTTTACGTCTTCATCTTTTGTCTCTACTTTCTTTAATTTTCGTTTTTCTTTTCAACTACTTTTTTCTTTTTTGGTCATGAAACAACAAATTACGAGTTTTCATTTTTAATAAGCATAGTCTTCTTTCTTTTTTTCACATTTTTTCCTTTCTTTCTTGCTGCTTTCTCTATTTTGCTTCCTCTTTCTTGTCACTTTTTCCATGTTTTCTTTCTATTTCTAAGGCTTTTCCACCTATTTTCACTTATTTTTAATGTCTTCATTTTTGCTGACGTTTCCTTTCCCTTGATGTTTTGTTTGTTTTAGCATTTTTTTGTTTACGTTTTTTATGAAGATTTTCACAGTTACAACGATGAAAAACTCAAGCTTGTCGAACTGTACAAGAGTTATACAGGAGACTGCGGCTATTTAAAATGATGACTTGTAATGTGTTGTTTCATGAGCAAAAAAAAAGAAAGACGAAAATAAACGAAAGCAGAGACAAAAGATGAAAACGATAAAACATACATAAACGAAAACATTATCAATACACCCAGAAAACGAAAGAAAAAAGAAATACATTTAAACAAAAATATAAGGTAAAGAATTCTCGATCGCTCGTTTGGAATCGCCCAAATTGAAAACTTGCTCACTTGAGAATTTGCTCAATTGGGAATCACTCACATGAGAATCGCTCAATTGTGAATTCGCGCACTTGAAAATTCGCTCAATTGGGAGTCACTCATATGGGAATCGCTCAATTGAGAATTCGCTCACTTGGGAATTCGCTCAGTTGGGAATCGCTCACTTGGTAATAGACCCAAAAGGTTCTGTGTTGTTTGGGGGAAAGTTCAACTGCATTACCTCAACATTTTCCGCTCATTTTGATCCTTTTGTTTTTTGAGCGGATTCGCATTGATTTCGCGCAGACAAGGGCGTAGCTTTGGGAGGTAGCAGCTGTAAAAATATTTTTAAAAAAAATTATTTCATCGAGCTTAATCCATAAATACTTCATTTTCTGCAATTGAATATTTTTCGGCATATTACGGAAATGGATTTTAGGAGTCAAGTGCAATGAAGAGTTTTGTGTTTAAAAAAACATTTTACTGTGGAATCCACTGCTTGATTTTTTGTCATCTGCATTTGCTTGTCAGAGAAGGGTGAAATAGTTACAAATGCAAAAGTAGCTCAGATTATAGCGAAATTAAGGTTTCGAAGAAACGGTTGGAAAAAAGATCATGATGTGACCACTAGAAGTTTCATACTTAAAGTCTATTTAGTTTGACATCGAACTGTTTAAAATTAAAACTTTAAAAAAGTTTTCCAGGAAACAGCTTTAACTGTGAAGAATGTATGCTATTCTGTCTACAATTCACTTCAAAAAATGAGAAAACAAACATCAGCATACAAAATTGATGAAAAATACAATAAAACAACAAGCAAAAAAAGCAAATGAAAAACATTTGAAACACTTGAAAAAATGAATAAATAAAATAAAATCAGAAATTATGAATAAACTGAAATTTACTGTAGAATCTCAAGTCCATCAAATGGCATCACTTCCGAAATCGCCTACATTTTTTTGATAGTCACATCAAAAATTTTAAAATATTTTTTACTTTATTAAAATATCCGTCACGTAGTTAACGTCTCGAGATTTGTCGCATTTGATTTTGTTTTTTGTGAATTTTGCCACTTTATCACAAGCATAATTGATGCAAAGTTTCGGCTTCGAACGACAGACAACTGGTCTAAAAAATAAACATTTAAATATAGTGTATTTCCAGACAGGATTAT
The DNA here is from genome assembly GCA_963922205.1 of Romanomermis culicivorax. NCBI lineage: Eukaryota > Metazoa > Nematoda > Enoplea > Mermithida > Mermithidae > Romanomermis > Romanomermis culicivorax. The sequence continues at coordinate 146,156 of CAWUHX010000227.1, read as the reverse complement.
ACTCTTCACTTCGAAAAACGTCAGATGCAGAGGAAGCATAATATTTTCAACTTTATGTCAGAAAATCAACTATTTTGTCAAACATGAAACGTCAATGCCAATCATGGATGAAAAAAAATTTTTTTTTTGATAATACTGATGGTTTCTCATTTTTTGCATCTTATCTCAAACGGATTATGTTTCGGAAGTAATTTCTTTAAGAGAGATCAAATCATTGAATAAGTATTTGTATGAAACCTGGCATATGGAGTTCAAAATATCTGAAATGTGAATTTCAGTCGATAAGAAATGTAGTGAAATCATATAGGTCAATATTTCGCTACTTACCTATAGGCCATATCAGAGAAACAAACGTCGAAATTGGGGCACCTTAAACATTATTCATTGCTAAATGTGGAAATTTCGCGAATAATCATTATGTACCATGCTAGTCGATCCAAAACGTCATTTTTTATCGACAACACTGAACAATTCACCCCATATTCGATCAACTTGTCACAAGCACCGTTGAAGCATTGTTTCGCACTTTGACCATCGCAATATTTAGATCTGAAAGATCTGCTAAAGCTGTGAAATTATCAACATATACAAAGTCAAGTGAAAGTTTTCTATAATCTGAGTGTCTATCATATATTTCACAATTGAAGATTTGTAACAGTTTCTCGCCTAAGAGTTTTTTGAGACTAAGCATTGCCAATAGAGAACTATCATCAATTTGATAATGGTCAAAAAAATGTATCGATTTTTTGAGCTTATGGTTTCTAGCCTGGCCTAAGCCTAAACCTCAGCCGGAAAAGCTATCAGGAAGAAACTCAAAAATCGATAATATTTTCCGACCAATCAAATTAATGATAGTTCTCACTGCGCAATGCTATATTTTTTCGGACGCAAACTTCTACACTAAAAGCTTGGTGGGTGGACGATTTTCAGTGAACACAGACTACATTATTTCACATACGAGTCAAAAAATAGAAAAAAATTTTCGCAGCTTTTCAATACAAATTCAGAAACTCACCGTAAAGATTGTTTTGGTACGTCTGGCCATGATGTGGAATACGACAAACCTGAAATGTACTATATTTCAAAGTTGTTTGAACATGGTTAGCCTCTAAAAAATTTATAGAACCTCAGCCAGATTGAGAATTCGGATTTAGTTCTTCTTTGAAATGCTAGTAAAGAATGAGTGGAAAGCAAGTGCAATTTCATATTTTTAAGATTTCCCGCTAAACCATATGTCGCAAAGGACTGAAAACCGCAATTCGCCAATTTTTAAATCAAAAATTTTACAGTAAAAGATTTGTGCAAACGACAACGACGACGGTAATTCCTTGCCATTTTTCGATTTAAAAACAGACACCATCTAGCCTATCGGTTTGAAATTTCATATATTTCAATGCATCACACTATGAAGTGTACACATTCATGGTAAAATAATCTCTCCTCGTGTCGATTTGTATATTATATTTTTCACAAATAACGTAATCATCAGTATCCACCTATCGTAACATAAACTTATTGCAAAAATATTTTGCCATCAAAATTGACTGGACTAGACAATGTAGATGCAATTTCTGAGGAAGCACTCTTTTCAACAAAATCTAAGGATTTTCAATATTTTCTCTGTTGAAAGCTGTTGAATGACCCACAATTTGTTCAAAACTGATTTTATAGCTGAACATCTGAAAACTAAAACTTTTAAATGTGCTCTGGTTACCGTATATACAGGTCGTTTTTTGAGCTACCCTATTAATGCTATTAATGGCATTAGTTTACAAGTGTTAATTCTGAAACGATTATTGTGCATATTGGGTTTAAACCAAACAATTTTGCTTCTCAGGCTTGTTTACATTGAAATTTACAACATTGAGCTATCAGTAGAAAGAATTGTCAGGTGAGCGAAAAATTTTCGTCTTCACTCGAATCAATAGCATTATCAGGTACTGCATAGCTGTGATAATAATCTATTATATTCATACAAATTTCGGTGTAAAAACGGCACACGGAGTGAATATCCTTGGGGCATCATGCGTTATCTAAACGCATGACTAAAAATTTACAAAATAGAGCTTGATATGCTTACCTGATAACCAAATACCTACAGTACCCAATAAAGCGTGGAAATGACTCATTTTTCTACTTCTATACTAAACTACATTCTGTCATTTACTTATATGTGAACGAGTGACACTTCATCGAGCTCAAAATAGAAATTAATTTGACTAATAAAGAACGACGACTAATTAATAACACAAGAGCAAACACAAGATTGATAAAAATAGAATGTTTTTCGATCTATAAAAAGCTAAAAAATATATTATCATTGAATTTTGACCGGTTTTCAATTATGTATATCATAATATCTTCATTAGTAGTCAGTACGTCAAAAACGGATTAGCTCTCAAAGAATGGAAAGTAGTTATGCGTGCTATGCATGAATTATTACACGCCATGGTCAATTATGAAACGGTGTACAAAGCAGAACATTGCCTAGCCTGTTTTCCTTGAAATATGCTAAAGCAGTAGAAAGATGGTACTATTTCAATTTGTACAGTTCTCAGTTTGATCATTTTCTACATAGTACTGGAAATCCAGCTAAACCTGCAAAAAAATGTAAGAGCCCTTCGATGTTCGATTTTCTTTTCAAGTACGTCACAGTTTTTTCAGATGCATCGCATTCTATCAAGAAAATCTTGAAAAAAATCAAGACGTCGTCTCGAGAAAATCATGATCCCGTCTTGAAAAAAATTAAGATGGGCGGCTGTTCGAGGGCGCCCTTGGTTTTTGCGGGGGAAACGTGGTGCCCGGAAATTATTTTGAATTTTTTGAATCTCCTGTAACTATTCCGTACCTGCTGGAGAACTCGAAAAACAAATGAAAATTTGGATCCTTTCCCGAAATTACTGCATTTTGGGTGGAAAACAAGCATTTTCGACGTTTTTTTGAAAAATCTAGAAAAATAAGAAATTTTTATGAAAAATTAATATGTCCATCTAATTTCCCATGCAAAATAACCTCCCCTTTCTGCCAACCCCGTAAAAACCAAGGGCACTCAACCAGCAAGCGGCGACGCCAGAAATCCACTTAGAAATGTTCGCGTGAGTATGGGAGGCGGTCCGCCGCCTTCGAGTGGCTAGTTTTAGAAATTTCCATCTTTTCATGTGCCACCTCATCTTGAATTGTTCAAAATAAGATCTTGGTTTCTTCAAGATGACACCTGGATTTTTTTAAGACGTCATCCTAATTTTTTTCAAAGATGACATTTTGATTTTTTCCAAGATGCCATCTTGATTTTTCCAAGGTTATCTTGAGAAAAATGCGATGCAGTTGAAAAGAAAGTCGAATATCGAAATACTCTTACATCTTGAAATTTTTGCGATGTACATTTGAAAAAATTTGTGCCATTTTTCTTTTTACTTGCTTTTCATGAGAAAATTCAAATCTCTGTCACCACACTCCATTTATTTTGAAATGATCGATGTTGCAAAAACCAAAAAATCGGTTCAATTTGATTACGCAATTTTTACGGAGGAGTTAGACGCCTTATACTGTAGAAAACACTAAATCACGTTACGACTGTAAGGAAAGCCAATATCATACAAAAACTACCATGATTGCATACTTTTGAATTAGATAGAACTGTGTTTTACGGCCGAGTGTTACTCACGAGATTTGAAATATTTAACGGAGTATGGTAGAAAAGTTTCAGCTGTTCTGTTTACCGCTCAAGGAAGAGAAATTTTTTTCATTCATTGCAGTTATCAGCTTTACAGATTTTTCCGTGTTGAACTAACTTTCATGAGATCGCTGCATCGATTATTTTAAAAGAAATGGAGAATAGTATTAATAGAATTATAATATGTAGGTCAAGGAAAAAATTAGTAGTGATTTTAAGGGAAATCAGTATCATCGCCAAAAGATCATAGACAGACATATTTGATTTTTTCAAATTTTGCAGAGTTTCTCTCAAAAGGTTACAATGGAAAGTATGATCTATTATTTACAAACTGTACTGAACGCCCTGGCTAAAAACTTCAATGATTGAGCAGCATAGCTTATGGAAGCATAAGATAAATACAACAAAACCGGATATTATTCTGGTTACTGTAGCACAATAATGAACAGCACATGTACAAAAAATAATTTTTTCAAATAATTATTCACAATAAAGCTGTGGAGGTACAAAAATTAGACTGTAAACAAATAACAGGATCGATTAGCAGTGGTTGGTGTTGTTTGACTTTGATTCACTTCTTCTATCCCATCGTCCATTATTCCGCACAAGATTATCCCAAACGATTATCCTTTTGTTCGAACTTTTTTTAATCATTTTGGGCAACATTGAATTTGCTCTCGTTTTATTGCACACCGACAAAACTGCATTGGCGACCGAAGTGATCAAGAAAAGTAACAAATTCAAGGAAAATATGGATGTCAATAGCGCGGGCGAGAAGCAATAATCGGACGAATATTCGTCATTATGTGAATCAGTAGATCCTGAAAAATATTTTTTGGCCAATTTGTGTATACTGATTAGTGATGCAGATCTTTCAATATGATTACATAATATGATGTGCAGATACATTTCATGTACTGCATTGTACCGGAAATATCTAGAAACATGCACATTTATTTATAAAATTCTTTTATATTCTACAAGGTTCTAGAACATTCCGTGATTTTCCGTGATACTATAAAAGCTGTGTTGTTTTGTATATTCATTGATTTATTTGTTGTACTATTTAGCACTTCGATATTATATGTTGTGTTAGTTAGCCTCATTAAACAGTTATTTATCAGCTACTATTCTGGTTGGATATTTACCATCCCAAAGTAAATCTAATTTAACTTTAGTCCAGTCATTATTCAAGACACAACAATTAGCAAGGAAAACCGTCGACCAAATTTTCGTTTAAGTTCAACCACCAATAACTCTGTCAAAAAGGAAAGTAAATCTTTTTAAACAGGTTTTTGGTCAGGTATCAACAGGATTTATCGATTGATACTGAATTAAATGCATTCAGAGGGGAAAAAAGTCCTGCTCGCCATGAAAAGTCCATATTCGGGTGGAAGTCAAACACCTGCCAAGGTTAAACACTTTCCGGGTGATGTCAAAACTACCCAAACCATCGACCTCTTTTTAATGAATGTAATGGAAATGTATATGCACATACCTTAAAAAGGTTCATTTAACTGATTTACTTGCAGAAGTATGGTAACAAAAATTCTTAGAATAAAGAATGTCCGAAGTAGTATGTAAATGTAGTCTGTTTTTTTACAGTGTACTCGTGAATCGAAAAATGACAAGAATTAACACTGTCGTTAAAATCACAGAAAATCGCAAAAAACATAGTGCTTTTGCAGTAGAATTTTTTATTCAAAAAATTGTGGAAGTTAAAGTTGAAGTACGTTCATAAATTTTCAGTCCTATAGCAAAAATATGAAATAGTACTTGCTCCCCACTGTTATTATTTGTGAGAATTTCATAAAAGACAGGCTATAGACTGAATTAATCTCTATAAGTTTTTTTAGATGAGATAGAGAAGTCGTGTTTTGATGAATTTGGAGAGTTTACACGAAAAAGAAAATGATGCAAGATCTAAAAATAGGAACGATTTTCTAAATTAGTCTAGTTCCTATAAAATGCCAAATTCTCTCTATAATGTATATTTTTCATAAAATGTTTGTAAACTGAAAAATGACAAAAAAATAAGTAACGTCATAGAAGTAGTTTACACTAAGTTTATACTCTACGATTTTCTACTCAACAAGTGATTATATTCTGTTTTTCTTGAAATGCTTCTAAATAATGAAATGGAAAGCAAGTAGTATTTAAGATTTTCACGCTTTGCTGATAAACAATATAACATATTGGACTGGAAATTTGTAAGCATAACCTTGGGGATTTTTCGAGCAAAAAATTTTACAGTAAGAGCTCTATGCAAACGATTTTGGCGACAGTACTGATTAGTGTCACTTTTCTATTTGGAAGCGTTTTATAAAAAATAGACTATAAATGTGAATAGGCTCACAAATTTTCAGTTAAATGGGACACACGGTTTTGCACGAAAATGTGATAGTATGCAATAGTATGTGCTTCCTACTCTTAATGTTTACAATCATTTCAGGAAAAAAACAGACTAGAGATAGAACATTCAGATGAGTATGTTCATTCGTATGGCTTCCTGTTAGTCATGGTTCAATCAAAGTTCCATCAAAAATCCATAAATATGAATTGATCAAAAAAAAATTTCTACGTTTCATAATGAAAAGATATGATTGTGTAACGATTCACCGAATGTCCCTATTCCTCAAAAATGTCGATTCCTCGAAAATCCACATTCTTTATATAACGCTTAGCCATAGTTACTTTTTACCGAGAATAATTCTTTCAGAAAAAATCTGACTTCTTCGAAAATAATGAATGATCAGGTTTAAGCTTTTCGTATCTAATGAACAAAAGTTCTTGTTTGATAGAATCGTTGACATTCTTACAATCAGATCTTGTTGCCTTTGAAAAGCAATCAAGAAAATAAATTCATGATAACTAAGCCATGATTCGAGAAACGGAAATTCTATTAACATTCCGAGAAATCGGGCTTTCTAAAAAATAGGGACTTTCTAAAGCGTACGTTCGATTAATGAGATACAACCTTGATTACGGAAGTGTGTTTGCGCTGGAGATTCGTCTTCAATGGACGCCTGAAAATTCGTGAAATGCTTCCTGAGGCTGGTATTGTCCAGAGAGGAGTAATCATGTATTAAGGCAGTCTAGGAGTAAAGTCGGACTAAACGTGTTGCAAACCTAATGCAAGAGTGGAGCAGTATTAAAATTTGCTCCTCGTCGGTATTGCCAAAAGAGGAGTGGACTAAAAGTGGAGCAAACGAGGCGCAAATATTGCCGATTTAGTCCACTCTTTTAATCCTGATAGGGGTAGTATTAAATCAGTAGTAAGTCCTATTCAGTGTGTGTAGTAATGGAGGCTGTTGAGTTTTTGGAAGATTTGGAGGATATGGCGCATGAAATTGATGTTGCCGATTTTTTGAGAATTCATCGCTATTTTGCAAATCGAACAAATCCTCTTGAATGCTACAATGATCGAGAATTTTATATTCGATTTTTATAATTATTTTACCGCTTTGAGGCCTTTCCACTTCACTTCCAACTGATGAATATTCCTATCTTGACAATTAGGATCCTTCTCAAAAACATCAGCAATTCTTTGCCAAGCTCTCTTTTTTGATCCATTTGAGACTGCATCAGTTTTCTTTTTTCCAGAATTTCAATATTTTGGGCGATACATTCAACCATTAAAAACGTTTCTTCAGTAAAAAAATTTGACGATCGTTTATCAGCAGACATTATTCAAATTTCAAAATATAACACACTGACACTACTACAACTGCATTATTTTTGTCTTGATGTTTGTATGCATAATTAGCTAGTTCTCACGATATTTCAGACCACGCGCGTCGTGGCAAGGGTACTATTAATATAAGTACGTCTAGTTTAGTCCAGGAATGCCTAGTCCAGGATTACTCTTTCTTCGGCAATACGAACCGCGTAGCAAACGAGGAGCAAACTAGGAGTTGAGCAAAGTCGACATAATCCTGGACTTGATAGTCCTAAGCTGGTATTGCCGAAAGAGGAGTAGACTAAGCTCAAAGCAGTGTTAAACAGCGGAACAAACTAGGCTACCAAGTCCAGGATTATTGCTCCTCATTTCCTACGCAGTCCCTATTGCCGAAGAAAGAGCAATCCTGGACTAGGCACTCCTGGACTAAACTAGACGTATTTCTATTTATAGTACACTCGTTCATGTGTGTGGCATGGAATATCGTGGGAACTAGCATGAGTACTACACATACAATAATATGCATACAAACATACCAAACGAAAGTAGTGTAGTTGTAGTAGTGTCAGTTCATTGTTGATGAGCATGAAAAGAAAATGATGTTGATTGAGCAAGAAAAAGATCATATGAAGATACTTCACGAAAAAAGAATGCAAGCTTCGGATGCAGAAATTAAAGCATCCAACATCAAAAATGCTAACTATTGCAAGGTTATGCCGAAATTACAAAAGGAAGATGCTGCTCAGGGTTCAACCTGGTTGATCAATTGTGATTCTTCACAAAATTTTGCCCCCCCAGATTCCGCAACCAAATGAAAACTTTGCCAGTTTTGTAGGTGATTAAGTTTCGAAATGCAATTTCGCTGTCACACGTTTATAGGTAGATACATAATAAAACATTGTTTCAGTTTAAATTAGTAATAAACTGACTCGATCTTCGGACATTAGGGTATTATTCCGCTTTGTAGGTCTTTCCAAGCCGTCATAAAACAAATCAATTAAACGTCTCACATATAATTTAGTAAAACGATACCGAATGTGAAATTCTTGATCATTATAGCGTTCAAAAAGATTTGTTCGATCAGCAAAATAGAGATGAATTCTCAAAAAAATCGGCAACGTCAATTTCATGCGCCACATCGTCCAAATCTTCGAAAAACTCAACAGCCTCCATTATTACGCACGCAGAATAAATAGGACTTACTACTGATTTAATACTACGCCTATCAGGATTAAAAGAGTGGACTAAATCGGCAATATTTGTATGAAAAACATGCTTGCGGAGCTTTTTTGTTTCTTTGCTCATCCACCCCCACTCCCCTTCTTTGAAAAGTCAAAGGATCCATCCCGCTGGAAAATTCTTGCCATGCATGTCTGGAATCCACCCATTTTGGGTGATTATCCTTTCGATAAAATTTCATCTTACCTGTGAAATTCAGTGCACAATTTTCTTGATCGCTCAAGCAAATTGACGTCCGAACGGCGGTTTCTCTAACAAATCTTTTCTTATGAACGAAAGATTCGATTGTCGTTTTTTCGTCGACTTGATTTTGCTCGATCGAATTGAATTGCTGCAATTGCGGCGATGTGACTATTTCGGGGCATATTGGCGGCTAATAATAGAACAATTAGCAACTATGTTATAATATGTTGGAAAACCAAAGTTACTGTAGGTATAGTTTCGCAACCATTTTGGCCATTGTCATCCTTAATATCTGTGCATATGACGCACTCGCATTGGAAAGATAAGGTTGCGTCTTCGGGGATGCGAAACGCGTGCCAATGGACCAGTGCCAAATCCTGATACGTGTCGTAGTGTGGATGACCAAGAATATTGATATCAACTGAGCAACTGAAACATGATGCTCACGGTAAGACAGTGAAATTCTGAAAGTTCAAGCTGTATTTAAGTTTACTGCAAGTTGTGGCTATGATATTTGAATATTGGCTACAGTTTTCTCTTTTCTTTTTCACCATTTAAATACTTCATATTGAACCGCATTTTGAACTAACAACAAAAGTTCAATTTACAACATTAAAAAATTTCTGCTGCAAGTTCCAATTTTCGATCTTCTTCAAAAGTTAGTTTTAAGAAAACGTATTGTTGTACAAAGCAGTTGACAATTCCTGATAGTCTAAAATCACTCAGATGTTGCTTTTTGTCACGAGATTATCTGATTTTGTGCTGTGTAGTGGGAAATACCGTCCCATACCTCTTGTACTTCTTGTTACGCATTTCATAAAAATTTGGATAAATGTGTAAACAATACTTTTTATGGCCAAAAATTATTACTGTAACATTGCTCGAGGACTCTTGAGTTTCGTCGTCAAATTTTGATCCTTACCCTTTAGAATCTAAAATTACGTATCTCGATCCGGTCGTTCTATCGTATATCGTGCAATTCTTCACCAAAAAACCGAACGCTTCTTTGAGAAAATGAAAAATATTTCTCGCAACGATTACATTAGTAAGGTGGAGCTGTTGACTTGTGGACCAATGAAATATCAATTTTTCGGGATTAATTTTCGGGATTAACAAATGCAAGTTTCAACAACCTGACTCACAGTTAACCAGCTAACCACCATTGTTTCGGTTTCACATAAATCACAGGTTGAGGGATGAGCAAATCTTGATCAAGTTCAAAATTTCAAAGCTCAATCGTTCGCCAATGTCTGAAATCTATGCTTTGGAATGGTTATGATGAAGATGACTGTCTAAAAATTATCATGACCAAGAAAACAAGGTGAACTGTAGAAAATTTAATCCTTAATCAACTTGTTACGATATTATGCCTTTTGAACCGCGTTTTGAGTTATTGCATATGCAGCAAATCAAAATAAACAAAACGTGATCACAAAGATTTCAGTATAACTGAATTCCTGTTATTCAGATTCCTCGAAAAACCTACTTGATGGAGGATTTAGGGAAAATTCCATACGCAGCATTTGACCGATATAGGCATTTTTGACTGTTGTCCCATTGGAAGGCTCGTAACCTCGTGCATCATTGTGATGGTGCCCGTGCTCTGAATCTTCATCCTCTTGCACCACTCGCATTTGGCATGCGGGCATGGCCGCCAATGCGTTGATTTTTGACAGCGTCATATTTAACCTGCATGCGAGAACGGAAGAATAGATTCAAAAAACGAACCTCAAAACAGAGTAGATTATGAAACATACTCCTCAAAATATAGTTTTTAGAATACTCATTGATTCATCTGGACCACCAACGACTTCTGAACTCTCAGAGAAGTTAGGTGCGTAATTCACTTTGAAAAACTTTAGACTTGTGTTAGTTGACATTCCTTGAGTTTCAGGTCGAAAATTGATGATTTTACTTTCTATACTCAGCTTATGGACATGCAGAAGCAGTGACCACCATACATCTACAGCATATTAATTTTTGGGAGTCAGACCAAAAGTTTTTCTAAAAGTGCTCAGAACTCAATAAAAATTGATCGGAATGATTTAAACTTCATTTTTAGATGTTTCTCGAATAGGTACCCTTTCAGTTTCAATAAAAATATATCATTTTTCTAATAAGTTTCAACATTGGTTGCATGAAATTTCCAAGTCTTTGTAAGATCAAGTCTTCAAAGAGCACTGAACTATTTTAAAATCATATTTGTTTTATCCCAAAATCATTTAGGGAAAAATTTTAATTCTTAATTTCGTAGTATAAAAATCCCGAAAAATGAAAATTCTAAAAGGTCAGCCAGGATTCTGCTGAGGGTCGGCCAGGGTGAATTTGTTTTTTTTTGAATTTTTGTCCAATACATATTATTTCGTACAGTTTTCGAATTTAATACAGATACATTGCGTTAGTCGATTCGCCTCTATACTTCTAAACTTTTACTATTATCTCTGTCTTTGAGAAGTCTATGAAAGTTTGATAAGAGTTTTTGATTTAATTCGATAATTGTGTACTTCCAACTCCTAAACTTCTGAACGCTTCAGCTACTACTACTAGAAAATAATCCTTTCTTTGAAAGTTCTTTGTAAGTTTGATCTGGAAGATTTTGATTTCAGTTGACGATTTTGAAATTTTAAACTTTTAAACTCCTGAGGTTTTAAACTCCCGAAGTTCTTCACTTCCAAACTTTTGAACTTCTCAACTTCTGAACTTCTAAACTTCTAAACTCCTGAACTTAAACTAAAAAAATGGTGTCTCTGAGGCGTCTTCGAAAGTTTGATCTGAAAGCCTCTGATTTAATTCGATAATTCTGTACTTCTGAACTTGCAAACATCAAAAGTTCTAGACTTTAGAGATAATAAACTCTCGAACTTCTAACTGAACCTCTAAACTTATGAACTTTTAAACATTTGAATATCGAAACTTCTGAACTTCTAAACCTCTAAATTTCTGAATTTCTAGACTTTAATTCTGAGGTTCTCAACTTCTGGAGTTCTAAACCGAACTTCTAAATTTCTGAACTTCTAAACTTCTGAACTTCTAAATTTCTGAACATCTAAACTTCTGATGAATTGCTAAACCTTTGCATTTTTAAACTTCTGAGGTGCTCAAATCTCAACTTCTAAAGTTTTAAACTGAGCTTCTAAACTTGGAAATTTTTGAATTTCTAAACTTTTGAGTTTATAAAATCCTTAACTCATAAACTTCTAAGCTTCTGAATTTCTAAACCTCTGCATCACTAAATTTCTAAACTTCTGAGCTTTTCAACTTCTGAACTTCTAAACTTATGAACGAACTCAGATTTCCGTTCCTCACTCAGGTGTTTCTGATTCCACTGGTAGCGACGGCACTGTCGTGTAATGTAGTTGCTGACTGACACATTTCGTTATGAAATTTTGTGTATTATTTTCTTTCCGAAATTCCACCACAATATCCAGGAGGTAATTGGCGTCACCGGCCTAAAAAACAAGAATAAATGTTCAACTCGAAGAAATTTTATTGGTGGGAAATAATTAGAATACTCTGTAATTCAAGAACATTCTAAATGCTCTTGAAATCTCTAAAATTTGGCATTACTTTCGCCGAAGATAATGGCACGCCGCATTGTTCGTACAAAAATGTGACATTTATTTGTTTTTGACCATCGTCTATTTCATAAGAGCACTGGTCATCATGGGTGATCGATTCGGCGTTCGATTTTTTAGTAAATATTCGGCCATAAAAATTGTAATGAGTTTGAGCCGAAAACATTATTCCATCGGGCATACACATGATCAATGGTTTTCCTGAAATATTTTTAATTATAGAGAAAATTTGAGCACTCCGAAATCCATTTTATAAAAGATATACACTATCATTTACAAAATATTTTTTCTTGAAAAGCGGCTAAAATCATTCTAAGAAAGCTTTCACGGACGAATTATGTATACCTACGGAAAATTCTTGAAAGCATTTGAATATGATCACATTTCATGAAAAAAGTCCCAATTTGGATCTTATCATACTGGAATTCTTTTCTACAAATTTAGGATTTTGGTTAGTTTTCTACCGATTTTCTGGGAAACACATCAAAACTATTACAAATATACAGTGAATTTTTTACGACTGATCAACATCTAAGCGACGAATTATCACGTGAAATGCTGTCAATCAATCAGTGTCAGGTGTAAATCCAGAGAACATTCATGAACACCGATTTGTGATTTAAGAACATAACTGTATTACTGATACGCAGGTTTCACTGTAAGCATAAAGTCTGGTTCTAGCATAATCACCAAAAATTAATCCCATCTCAAAAAAATTTTCCGATCAACATGCAATTCCCATGATCCAAATTAACATGTGTAGCCTTTATCATACAGTTTGAACTTGCGAATTCATTATACGAATTTACAAGTAAAAATTTTTTAGCCAGACAGTGAATTTTTCTTGAAAATGTAAGAAATTCAAATGAACACAGTTTCATTGTTTCTGCAAAAGCCATGAACATTAAAGTATTGTTAGTCCAAAGGGAATATTCTCCTCTATTTCGTATATAGGAATGGCAAAAGTGTTACGACCTTACAGTATATAGCAATATTCTTTTAGCATCATTATGACAAAATTTTATGAATCTTCGAAATTAACGTTTTAGTAATGCAAATCCGCTCTTTTTTCATTGATCATAAGACAAATTCCTGAAAAATGGCGAAAAATGCAGCCTACAATGGAGTCTAGTTTCGGTTGGAAAAGACTCGATAAGATCAAGATTTATAGAAATTTGACTTTTGAACAAATTTCAGATTCTTATACAGTTGTTTTATCCATGAAGTATTGAAAATTTTAGGGATTTGCGAATTTTCCTGAACAGCACTCTTGATCATGATAATCAAAAATTTGATCATCCTAATCGAAAAAAGGTACGAAATTCCAAGGTTAGAAATTAGTGTATAGTACGGAATACGAGAAAGACCACTTGAAAAAATGTCACTTGAAAAAAGTATCACTCAAAAAAGTAATTCGTTATCACTTGAAAAAATCGTTACCACACATGATGCGCAACATTTTTTCAAGATATATCGCAACAATTTCATCGCAAAAGATCAAGATATAAGAGTTTTTCGATGTTCGACTTTCTTTTCAAGTGCACCGTATTTTGTTCGAGATAATCTTGAAAAAAAATTAAAATGGCATCTCGAAGAAAATCAAGATGTCATCTTGAAAAAAGCAAGATGTCATCTTGAAGAAAATCAAAACGAGCGGCCGATCAAACGATGGAATTTCCTGGAACTGGCCAATCAAAGGCGTTGCTTCGCCTCCTATGTTTATATACCTGAACCCTTGAAAGAGGATTTCTCAGGTCACGAGTTGTTTGTAGAGGGCTTTTTTTGGTTTTTACGGTGGTGGCAGAGGCTGGAGGTTATTTTGCACTGGGAGTCCGATGAACACTATCGATTTTTCATAAAATTTTTTATTTTTCGAGATTTTTTAGAACAACGTAAAAAATGATTGTTTTCACCCAAGATGTATAAATGCGATGCACTCGAAAAGAAAGAAAGTTGAACATTGACAAGCTCTTACTACATCTTGGAATTTTTGCGATGCATCTTGAAAAAGGATTGTGAATCATGTTTCGAGGTAAAGATCTTTTTCAAGTGGCACTTCTAGTAAAAAAATCTGAATACTTTATCTCTAAACAGACTGAGTTTCTACAAGCCTTTCTGGTGAACCATTTTTTGGCCCACCCGCATTTCGATTGTAGATTTTCTTGGAAGATAGATTTTTCAGCTATAAACAGTATCATTCATGTTTTAGCCTGAATATTTTCAACTCGAAAAAACTTGGTCCAATATTTCAGATGAGTTGTTACCCTTGATTCTATTGGGGACAGCTTTCACAGACGGAAAAATTGTCCTCGAGGGTCTTAAGACAGGCAAAAATGTCGATTTAGGCGGAGTCGTCGTTTTCAAATTTCGGCTCCAAAATCGTAAAAACTTCCTGGGCGTAATTGCGGTCACTTTAGGTGTATTAGTAGTCTGCGATTCATTAAATGGACCGATTGTGGTCGAACTAAAATTCTTGGAATCTTCGCCGCCCATCAAAACGTTCACCGTTTGGGAATCCAAACCGTAAACGTCCGTTCCATTCACATTTGAAAAATGGAGCACTTTGGATAGGAAATTTTTTCTTCTGAAAACTTTTTCGGCTTCCGTAGGAAACAATCTACTGTCGTTATCATTTTCGAATTTCAGTTCGTTGGCTTTTTTCGAGGCAATACCATTTTTGGCCGTTGAATCTACTACAGTTGTCGGACTTGCCAAAGTTTTGAGGGACCCTGTTTGAAGAATCTTGAGCGCTAAGGCCGGCGGTGACCTGAGCTGTCCAAAATTAAAAGGGTCGTCGTTATCGGTGAAATTGAAACTGGATAGAAAATCCACATATTTGAAAGTTAAAATGCATTCAAAGTTGGAAACCTGAAAAGTATTTTTTATGCAAATTGGTAAAAAAGCGACATTTACTAGCTCTTACCAAAAAGAGTTTATAGAATAATGAAGCCATTTTCTACGCGACATAAAAGTGGATGTCTAAGAAATAACTGTATTTGCAAAAAAAAGAGATACAAGGAAACTTCTTGATCCTACATATTCAAGGCCATAAATGCGCATTCAAAAAATTGGGTAAAGAAGTACTTAACCTGAATCATTTCACAGCCTTGGCTGGGCCAGACATGGGGAAACAAGTTTGGGGGCTGTAAAATCGGCCCGACCAGCCTTGATAGGGCGAAAGGTCTTCAAAAAGAACCTTATTTACCAACAACATTATTGCCATGACACATTTTCCTATATTTTCATAGTACACATTGACAAAGTACTTTCGTTGCATAATGTTCTTCAACTGAAAATTGTTCAGAAGAGATTGTTTTATATATTTCTCTGTGAAATTTACTCTTGTTCTTGAAAATTGCGGATATGGCGACCGAATTTGCCAATAGGAATTTTTTTCGTGTTCAAAATTGAAAAAAATCGGTTCTGGAACAACAAGGTCGCATATGAAATTTTTTTTGGAAAATTCAAGAGAAATTCTGAGAAATATCCGCAGCATATGATGAATAACTATGCAAATGTCAAAAATATTCAATATCACCACGTAAATTTTGTAATTATCTTTATAAATAATTACAAGTGAAAATTTCATACACGTGTGACTTGTTGGTTCACATCTCCACAAATCTCAAGTATAGTTACATGCACACGATGCAGCGACTAAGTTAAAGTTAACATGCAATTTTTATGGAATTGAGATCTGTATACAGTTAGAATACAGGATTTTCTCCATGAAAAAATTGAAGCCAAAATTTAAGAAACGGGCTCATCCGATTTTGATTTGGATAGAATTGTATCGACACCTTAATGCATTTGACTTGATTACCGCAGAAAATTTTCTGTCCATATGTCGCTAAAATGAACGAGAAATTTTTTTTCATTAATAAGATGACTATTTTTTGCAGTCGAACTTAAGCCCTATTCAGAAGTGAAATCGCCGATTTTCGTTGATTGTCGTCGATTCCTAGGATTTAATCAGCGACCGTCGGTGATAGCCCGCGACAAGCCTAAGGCGACTGTTAAGCCTAAACTTCAAAATAAGCGATACCACAACATCGGATCACTCTTGGACACTGAGATCCAAAAATCAAAAAATATTCTACTAGGATAACAAGGTTGGCCGGATAATAGGGACTACTTAATTGTTCGGAGAAACGGGAATTTTATTAATCATTCGGAGTATCTGGACTTTCGGTGAATCGGGACTTTCAGAAAAAAACTATATAAAAATAACCAAAACAAAATTTTCGTATAAACACGCACACTCGATGTTTTTTAGGTTTCACATTCTTTAGGCAAAGCTAAAACCTTCTGATGCCTCGGCGACAAAGACCCTAGAATTTTTTCACTTCTGAATTGGGCTTACTCTTATCGATTCGCTAGAAATTCTGCTTGGTGGTCATCCAGGGCAGGGTGTGGAATACAAAATTTATTTTCGTTCTTGATAATGAAAAAAGATCTTAGATAGGTCTTTTAACATCTAAGAAGCATATCCTTTATTTTATATTAGTCAGATATGTGAAATTATTTGCCTAGAATCACTTTTTCAAGTTTTAATGTTACTTTTTTGGACTTCAAGCATGCTTTGTTCAGAAAAATTGTTAAACTACAGCATCATTTCCATTTTTATGACAACTTTCTCTTCTCTCTAGATCATTGGGTAGTCAAATCTGCTGCGGGCCAATCAAGGTCTGCTGGGAGTCAAACCCCCCAAACTGTGCATGTATGCTTAAAAATAGACCATAAAAAATGTTTAGGGCTCAGAGACAATATGCTTTTTAAACCGTATTGTACAACAGAATTTAGTTCAAGTCCAAGTAGTACGTAGTATTTTTAGACGGATTATCAGAAAAAAATTTTGGTCTATGAAATGAGCCTGAAAGTCCACTATTTGCATAGATTTGAAGTTGGAAATCAGTCTTGGGCATCCAATGTATTGATATTCTTTGGTATGGCTGTGGGAAATGATCACAAAATAAGTCATTCATCTCATTTTTTAAATGACTTTTTGACTATGACGGAAATTATGCATGCTTTAGTTTTGAAGCCGCAGGCGCGTTGTTATAGAGAAATTCAAATAAGAGTTGCAACTCTACTGTATGCTGTGAAATTGCACCTTCATCTAATCCAGTTCATTCGATCACATCACATTACGTATTTCATTTTGCATTTCTGTTTTTTTTGTTTAGTGTAACAGCAATAAATATTTTTCATTTCAAGTCATCCTTTGGTGTTAGGAAGAAATTCGTAGCCGAACATTATAGAAATATATAAACTGCCTAACAAATTCTTAATTGCATCCGCTGTTTTTTTTTCTTCCACATTTTACACTAATGTGGAAAAAATTTTCGAGGTCTTTCCACAAATGTAGAAGAAAAATTTGAGGTTTTCATATTGAAAAGATGCATTTTGGTGCATTTTAGGCGGTCCAAACCTCAAAATTTTATAACTTTAATAATCATCATTAAGTAAGTAGCTCAGGCGCGGCTTTTATAATGTCTACCTTCATTTATCACTTAATCTATAATAGTTTTCATCATCTTAAACGTATTATCTCATTTTAATTGATAATCTTAAATCATACCTGTAAGACCTCCGACCAGTTGGGGGGGGGGGGTAAGTCGAAATTTCTCCCAAAAAAGGCCAAAAAACATACACTTTTTGCAAATTTTTTTAATTTTTTCCAAACTGGGGGAGGGGGTTGGGTGATGTTGGGTACATGGTTGGCCAAGTTGGAGCCCCCCAAGTACAGGTATGTCTTCAATATTTTATCATGATATTTGAGAAAGATCCGCATTTTTTCCTTTTGAGAAAGATCCAGTCTCTATGCTTTCTGATGCGATTATTTCTTTGCTAACGTAAAATCATTTCAAAACCTTCATGGCATACCTGTACTTGGGGGGGGGGGTTGGGGGGACCCCCCGCAACTTGGCCAACCCTGTACCCAAAATCATCCAACCCCCCCCCCAACCCCCCAGTTTGGAAAAAATTAAAAAAATTTGCAAAAAAGTATGTTTTTTGGCCTTTTTTGGGGAAAATTTTGACTTTTTTTCTACCCCCCCTAATTTCGGATTTACCCCCCCCCCCCAACTTACAGGTATGCTTCATGGAAATATCTTTCGGAAAATTATACTATTCTTACTCATATATTTTCGACCAAGTTTATGAGAGTTTACAAATAAATTATAGATTTTAAAATTTTTCAAATGAAATTCTAGAAATTACGACTTTTGAACACAAAATTGGAATCTAATTCTAGAAATAAAAATGTTCGGAAAATTGATTTTCCAGCGTCCCAGAATGTCAATACACCCAAAAAACTTTCCGGTGCTTCGCGCCGGAAAGATTGCTATCTTTATTGTTTGATCTTTCAGTATGCTAGCAGTTTCACATTGTTCTTTATTTCGTACTGCATTAATAACCAATAATCTCGGTGTTTGTTGTATTTCTTTTTCCAGACTAACATGTGTTTTTGTTTTGTTTTTTTCTCTTCGTTCGAAAAATAAATTTTTCTTCTTTTCTTTTTCTTTTTTTAGGCTTTCACTTGTCATCATAGAAGACTTACTTGACTATCGATTTCTCATGTAATTCAAAGTCAATCATGCTCTTGGATAGTTTGCTAGAAAATTTGTTCCACAATGCTTGCAGATTAGGCTTTAAAGTCGAGCATTTCAATTTTTTCTTTAATTTTAATGAATTAACTTCTCTAAAAACACGGAGGGGCTTAAAAAAGCTCAAAAACAGTGCGATAAAGCGTCTGTGAGCATTTTTAAGCGAAAAAACAAGGATTTTAAGACGAAAAAAATTTTTCCACATGTTTAAAAAAAAATTGACCCCTTTCCACATTTGTGGAAATAAGTTCGTGGAGAAAAAAACAGTGGTTGCATCCGATTCGATTCCTTTTGGAATCGTTTATAAACCGCTTTTTGGATCAGTTTTTCTTATCACACTGACGTGGTTAGATAAAATAAGGTAGGCACGATTTTTATGCAAATTAGTGTGGTGTAAGTATCTTAGTTTATGTTTTTATCAAACTTTCGGCATAAAACTTTTTAAAGGTTTTCTGTAATGTTTTTAGGGCGAAAAAATTTTTTGTGCCATTGGCACAAATTTTTTTGGTCCTTTGTGCCAATTGGCACTAATGTCCGTGCACAAAAAACACTGATTGAGCTTGAGCATTGCATTGCCGAATGCCGAGCGAGGAAATCAAAGTTGTCGTCGAGCAGTGGCTCTTACAGGGGGAGTGTAAAATTTTTTTTTTCAACTCAAGTTGGATTTTTAACAGCAGCTTCAATTATACTGTACTTTCAAACAGGGTTTGGTTTGTACAGTCCAGATAGGTAGGTTGCAATGCAATCTGAAACTTGGGGAAAAATTATGGTTGCATAAATAAATTTTTGGTTGCTCACTCTAAAATCCATAATTTTCTTGTGTCAGTTTTAGGTTGTAAATGTAAATTTTCCGTGAGCATCTTTTCCGTGTATAAATAGTTGGGCCTTTGGCCAACTATTCATTTGTCTCTTTTTGTCTTCCTATCATCCTTTATTTACCGTCGTTGTAAATACGAATAAATTATGCAAATCGGCCATCGTAATGGATACCTCAACCACATCATTGTATGTGTGGGCCGCCAGTAGAGGATAAACCTACTGACCCACACAACACTCAACAATGTCGACAGCAACATTATGTTTTTTGAGCTTGTTCATATACATTTATCTCTATGTCTGAAACCCACAATTTACCACTCATAATAATACACAGAAAAAGGATATTACGAATAACATTGAAAATAGTATTATATTCTTCTATTTGCTAATTTGAAAATATACCACACATCTGACAAATCTACTCAACTTCAATTAGGGCACAACAATCCAAAAAACCAATATATATTAGGAAATCAAATTGTAACTGATTCTAACTCAGCTGTAAAAGATCTTGATGTTTACATTATCTATGATTTATCCTCTGGGTTACATTGTAAAAACATAGCCTCTAAAGCAACTAGGATTTCCTGTTTATTACGTGAAGCATTTTGCTTCAAAAATACCTGCCTGTTAGTCAAAGCATTTAAAACTTATGTTAGATCTATCTTTGAGTATTACTCTTGTTTGGAATCCTTATCAAATTTCTGATATTAATATTTTGAAAAAGTTCAACGCCAGTTTACCATACATATTGTTTGGAATCTTGATTTAACGTATGAAAATCGCTTGAAGCACCTTAATTTAGAACGGTTAGAAATAAGGAGAATACACATCGACAGCCCGAAATTCGATTGCTGTGCAACCAATTTTTTTCTGTCAAGTTGCACTGTGCAACTTGAAGCCTGACTGCCCTTTTGATTAGTTTATAGGGTTTCCTGTCTAGAGATGCATTTCGATGCGTTAGAAAATAGGTGGCTTCACTAGTTTCTTTCACTTTCGCAATAGTGAAAGTTTTCCAGCACTTGGCGCCAGATTTCAATTCATTATAATTTTTGTATATAATCTAGCGCGCGATTAGGAAATAACACTCTAGCTAAGCTTTTACTTATCGACATGTTATGGATAAATGTTTGATCCTGTGCAGGGTCGTCGTCGGGCATTGGGTTTTTTGGGGGGCTTTTGGGTTTTTTAAGAAAAGAATTTATTTTTTCCATTTTGTTCTCAATAATACAACCTTCTACCTAATTTAACAATAAATTGAGAGTTGAGCCAACTGTAGTAACTGCAATGCAGTCTCTTCTGACACTGACATGACAACAGATTTGATATCAGATTACAACAACAAATAAATCGAATGCTTCGTGAATTTTTAATTCAGAAAACTTTTAGCACGGCTCGATTTGGTTCTAATCACTGTTCTGTTGAGTTAAGTTATTATAATCTAAAATCTAAAGATTCATATTCAATAAATTTAACTTATGTTTGAATTGTTTTTTTGGCTGATTAAATACCCTACCCGTTTTTTCCATCAGTTCCTGTTTGGGGAAAAACGAGATTAACCATTAACGATGAAAAACTTCAGGGTTCGAACTTTGGCCTTTGGGTAGTAGATTTATTCACCCACAATTGAAGGATTTTTTGCGGATTTGACATTTGATTCAAGTAGTAAGTCAAATTATGTAGGTAAGTATATTGAATTAATTTTAAAATTTAGAACATTATAGAGGGCAAAAGCGAGCCGTACTTTTCAATGAAACATCATTTTCTCGACGCTGAACCGCTGCTGCTGACAGCTTTTGTCTCACAGTGCCAGTATCTGTTCCATTATCTTTATTCTAGTTTTAGTTTTTTGCATCATTTTATCATTAGAACATTTTGAGTCCAAGTAGAAATTCTTGTTGGTTGAAAAATCGAAATTCTTGGTTGCTTTCCTTTAGCTTTTGAATTGTAGTCCGTGGAAGTTCCTTGTTTTTATCCTTTTTTGGTTTTTATTTCATTTTTCTTCTTTCCCTTTTGTTGCGTTTTTTCTTTTTCTTTTTTGCTTTTTGTTTTTTTGTTTGTTTTTATGGTTTTGTTTCTTTTCTCTTTTGATTTTGTTGTCTTTTTCCTTTTTTTTCGTTTTTTTTTTAAATTTTTGTTATGTTTTTATTTTCTTCCTGTTGTTTTTTCTTTCATTTCAATTCCTCTTCATTTCTGTAGATGTGGTGCTGACTTTTTCAGTGTTAACTTTTTTATCGAGAGTTTAAATTATTCGCAAAAAATAAACCTATTAAATTAATTTTCGTTTTACGAAAAGATCAATTAAACATACTACATGATATATACTTTATCTTCCTAACAAGTGGTCAATCATACTGTAACCTCGCGTAAATCGTCGTTTTTCTTCCCTTCGCGCCATAGTCAACTGAGCAGCTGCGCGCCTTTGTCACTTTCAAAGGCCAGCCATAAACAGCTGTTCCAAGTGGCGCACCCGTCAAAGCACAATGCTTAGCATAGACAACGATGACCAGAATTTTTATCCCATTTCTAGCCACCAGTCCATCCAATTTCTAGTTTTGCAGGAATTACCTCTTGTACTGCACATAGATCGGCCCAGAAATCTTTGCAAAGAAAATTTTTTATGCAAAAAACACGATATTTCGCTTATTTTTGCACAAACCTTCTTTCAAGACAGCTCTTGATTTTATTTCCTTCTGGCACAAAAGTGTAGAGCATTGAAAATGTAGCTTCTGTTCTTATTCTTTAGTTGTTTCGTATGTATATCTTTCCGGCGCTTCGCAACGATTTTTTTTTATTCTGACACTCTAAAGTGTTGAGAAATCAATTCAAGGGTTCAATAAACATAAGGCTCAAACACATGCATCACTATACAAATTGAAAAATATGTTCATATCATGAGATTGGAAAAATTTAAATTAAACCTGAAATTTATGAAAATCACTTCCAATATGATTATGAATTCAAACTCAAACTTCAAAATCAACTCAAACCTGAAAACGCTGATTCGATTCGACTTCAAAAAATCTTGCTGTCTGAATAAGTTTTTTAGTTCGAAAGTCCAAAACATGGTATTTGACACAAAAAAATTCGCAGTCGCTTAAAAAAACTGGACGTTTGGGCCATTTGGCACAAATTTTGGAGCTGGTCGTCAAACGCTGAATTTCTTTGATTTTCTGCATTTTAGGGGTCAAAAATTTTGAAAACTGGACATTGAATCTTTGCAATAATTATTTCTGAATAGAAGCTCTGAATGTATGATATTTCCATCTCAATTCATTGTTAAAGCCCACGTTCAAAACGTCTGGCCTTGAAAATTCTCAATTTTCGTTAAAATATTGACTGTTAATGACTAAAAAAAGAAATGAGTTAAAGAGTACAATGCTAATAGCTGCGGCTGATAAAAAATTCCCTGCTTCATCTGCGCGTCTACTTTTGATCTCTGCTTCAAAAATGGTTTTTTCCGACGGTAAATTATTTGATATGGACCGAATTCTTGAAATTGAATGTTTGTTCAGGCTTTTCTTGAATTATAGCCTTGCTTCTTTAGTATGAAGATTGTCCACGTAAAGGAAGATTTCGGAACAACAACTGTTCAGCAAACTAGCTCAACGGCTCAAGCCGGAAAGCAATCCTCCACATCGAATCCTGCAGCAGAAATCACCATAGTCGATGACGAGGAAGGAGAAGATATGCCGATGTTAGTTTCAGTTAACAATGGAGCCAATAAATCGAACATGGTCGAGAACTTTAAATCTTCGAGTGTTGATTCGGACGGTAAAACCTGTTTGTGGAGAATAGAATCCCATCTTTCTTATTCTCTCGAAATTCTGAAAAATTACTTTTATGCTCAAATTTCCATTGATGTGAAATAGTGACAATTTCAATCATATTTAAACATTGACTTTTATTTTAGTAGGAATTAAATTTCAAAAATTTTGCAGAAAAACTATCAAAAATCAAACGCCAAAGTAATGTAAGTGATTCCAACGCGCATAATAATAATCGTGCAATTAAAATTGAGCCTATCGATCGATTAAAAAAGCGCAGTCATGATTCTGATGATTCGGATATATCCATTAAATATAGTAGACATAGTCAAGTTGAAAAATCAAGACGCAACGACCCTTCTGAGTCTGATCAGTCTTCGGAAAGACCTGATCTGTGTTATCAATCGATCGAGAAGCGAAAGAAAATCGAGCGTAAACGACATCGCGATTCATCCGATTCTGATCAATCATTAGAAAGGCGGTCGATTAGAAAAGGAAAAAATTATGACTTTGCGACAAAATGCCCTTGTTCCTCTATTAGATTATTTGAAAGGCAGTTTAGAAGCGACGAAAACATAGGAATTTGGGATGATGGACGACATTATTCATCAGATTCTGATCAGTCAACGGAAAGACGGCAATTTTATAGGTCTAGAAAATGTGAGGATAGAAAGCAATTGTTAAAATTTTTCTTCAAGTTCAAACATTGTAACTGAATATTCGAATTTCACATGTTCCACCGATTACAATGGAAGTTCCGTGAAGAATGTTTCGCTTTTGTTTTTCTATGTCTTTAACTGTATAAAACTATTTTAAATTAATCACAAACGTGCTGAATTCTTTTTTTCAGCGTCAAAAAATGTCGAATATTCAAATCGAAGAAGGACAAAAATTAAACCTGACGACAGAGAAATATCGCACAGAAGACATCGTCGTCATTCGTCGGATTCGGAGCAGTCGGTGAGAAGACACCGATCTCACAAGTATATGGAAAGTGAGGATTTTGAAACATTTCGTCTTACCACCTATGTGAAAGTTTTCGCAGGCTCACTTTCGAAATAATTTTTCCCTTTGCAATTGCTTCAAAACCAGGGTAATTTTTCATTATTTTCGTTGTATTCGCGAATTCCGGAAGATGTTACGCTCGACGAAAATGCAAAACTTCCCCCGGAATTCATGAAATTAGACTTATATTCAGCGTCTGGCATTATACGTTCGATCTGTTGTAAATTTATCGTATTTCAAACATGCTAAATGTTTGATTTTTTCAGCTAAAAATCGATCGTCTGAAAAATTGTCGTCAAAACAAGTCCCCATGAAACCAAAAAGTACGTTCAAAATTTTTCTTCATTGTCTCCCCTGCACATCGTGACGTTGCAATGACCACCTAGGCTATTTTACGAGGAACCGCGACATTCTTTTTGGTGAGGCCATCAGTTGTCCAAAATTTTAGAAGCTCATCAATTTCGATTTTTTTCGCCCAAAAAGTCCGAAAAGCGGCTTTAAATAATTTTTGTTAAACAAAGCATGAAAATACTCATTTATAGTGCGAATCTCTACAGAATTAACATTTTTGAACATTTTTGTTTAACAGTGAGTTGATTTCGAACATTTTTGTTCAACAGTGAGCTACCAAAAAGTTGACTTTTTAGTTCTTTGGACCAAAAAGGAGGTTTTCATGGCTGACTTATTTTGACAAATCTCGACGGGGTTAACTATTTGACCGATGATTTATGAGGATTCGCACTACACTCCTCTCGCTTACGTAATGCCATAGAGGGAGGATGGAATATTCGCTGGTCTTCGGTATGTAGGAAAAGTGTAGGAAGCGAAAAGCTGGGGATTTGTGGAGAAGAAGTAGTGTAGGCAATACATGAAAGTTTTTAAAAAATTTTGAATTATAATGTTTTGAATACAATTTTACCCCGAACAATTATAGATCCCGGGTATATCTGCACCGAGTCCCAAACTCCCACTCAAAGTTCGAGCTTATCCCGATTCGACCAGAACGCTGCAGCGACCATCAATGATGATTACGTTATTCACGACCTTGATGCGGCGCCGATTCATTTCACCTTGGAAGATGTATAAGTGAATTTATTCTGATAAATTTACATAATTTGTGTATCGTCAACTAATTTTAAAATGAGCAAATTCGAAATTTAAAAAAAAGTAACGTCATGATGAAACAATTTGTAAATTATAAAATGACAAAAAATTAATGTACCGCCTTCAAATTCGTCAAACTCAACAGATGTTTACGGTTAGCTAGATTGGCTAACAAATTTCCAGTGGAATGGCAGGAAATGATAAAAAAACATGAAATAGATGCGCTTTCCATTCTTTTCAAGCCTTTCCAGAAAAGCAGACTATTATCAACAAAAATTGAAACTTTGCAACATGGGCCCAAGTTATCCCGGTCGACTATATTTTTATGTCTTTATAGTCTGCACACCTAGTACAAAAGCCAGAGCAAGAATTGGCCGATGCGATTCGTCTAATGGCGGAAGCCTTGGCGGCCAACACGAAAGCTCTAGTTGAATTGCGAGAATTATTGGCGAACAATAATGCCGCATTCGAAAAGATCGCCAATTTTTTGGAACTTCGGAAGAGACGTAAGGCTTAGAGTTGGGCTGGGTATCCGGATCCGCAGATATTTGACGACGCTTCGCGCCAGAAATGGCAATTACCTATAATGTTCAGTACAACTAAGCTGAAACACGGCCAAAAAGCAGTGTAGTTTCATTCATCAGTTATCCATGATTGCTTCCGTGAATCTGCTGTGTCCCATCTCATATCAAAGTTGATGAACCTCTAAAGATTTTGAGATCTTGCGTAAATTTGATTATCATGATAACATTTGAACTGAAAAGAAATTAATTGAACGTTAAGTGCGCGACATTCATTCAAATAGTAGGATCCGATGCGAATCCGGCCGGATCTGCCGTTCTGGATCTGGGTACGACGATTGGAGTTTTCTTGATACGAATCCAGATTCAGATCAGATAGAGCAATTTTCTAGGATCCTGATTCGACGTAGCCAAAAACTGTATCCGGCCCATCTTTAGTCGAAGTTGGTCAATCTTTCAGTGCACAAAGCCACGATCAGGCACAAAGTTGGTTTGATACAAAACGACGTGAATAAGTTGGTTTATTGAAAATAAAAAACTACTTGATGACAGCGTTTGCGTAAATCCAAAACTATAAAAATTCGAAACAATTTTCGGCGGTGTGACGCCAGCATTGTCACAATGTACCAAACTTTATGGCTAATGAATTAAGTTTGGCGGAAAATGTTATAGACAAGTTTTAGACGGTCAAATGCAGAAATCTTTTTTTTTTGGGAAAATCGCAAGATTTTTCGCACTCGAAATCGTTTCAAAGTGTCTCCAGTGATGAAAAATTCGGGCTACAGTGATCTGCGTAATTGGATGCCTGGCAGAGCAAACTGCACGAGTTCCTAATCATTGTTTGCAGAAAAAAACGATAAAACGTAGTTTGTTCGTGCATTGGAATGTAAATCATTTCGATACCATACTAACAATTTGTTTCTTTTTATTGACAGCAATTCCGCCGACCAAAAATTTGGTGTCGGCTGATGAGGTCATCAAAAACGTCAAATGGAAATCGCTCAAATATAGTGATTGCTCAATATTTACAAGAGACCTAACAGTCGCTCTAGCCACTAATGTGAGTAGTGGTATTTTTTAGATTTTGTTTCGCATATCTTCTTTTTCCTTTTTTCCAGTGTTTTTTTGGCGACAGCGTCCTGAAAACAAGTTCGGTTAAACGTGACTATCCAGAAGCGAACATTGAACGGCTTGACGCAAACAAAATGAGCGAGATCAAGACCATCGTACGACAAACGGTTCAAAAAAGATCAGAGTGCAGCGACGAAAATTTCGAGTTGATGTGGTCAACGGCGGTGAGGGCATTACAGAAGCGCTGCTACAACTTACGTCAGAACGCCGTCCGACCGAAAACTTGAATATTGAAAAAAATGAAGTTTACAAAGGGATCAGTTTTCAGAAAAGGTAAATTGAAAACCAATTCGCCTTAATTTTCTCTGTAAACCATTAGAATTTCAATCAAAATTATAAAAAATATAGTTCATTCATTTTTATATGGACCTCAGGATACAATAATCTAAAGGAATTCGTAATCATTCGATAGCTACGCATCTTAATGTCAACATTGTCTTTCTCCAAGTTCTAGTCACATCTAATACGGTCAATCTGAAAAAAGGGTATTGTACGCAGGTTGTTCATTATTTGCACGAGATCTTCTTTCCGTGGCTAATTCAAAAGAAAATAGACTAAGGAAAACGGTGCTTTCAAATTTGGTTTTCAGTCATTCTGTTTTCTGCTCATGTACCAACAAATTTTTTCGATAATCACAGTGATGACCTTACCAGTATTTTCGCAATACACCGAGCAATTCGAAATTTCCAAAAGCTGCTCGGTCAAGCGTGACGAAATCTTTGATGCTTTATACACGAGAAAGTTGAAAGCCACGGAAAAATTCCAAACATCAAAAGCCTCAAAAATTTTTAAAATCCAAAAATTAACCGAACGATCTAAATATTTCAACAGGCTGGCCAGTGGAAATATTTAGATCAAAGGATACATGTTTTCTTGGATTAACCTGTAAAGTAAATTGCTTTTATTTCGAGTGCATGTTGTTCTCGATACGTGAGCATTCAGGGCGTCTTGAGTTTGATTAGAATAATTTTTTCCTGTTTGTTTCAGGTCCCCTATTTTTAAAGAACCCACGAATGTCGCTTCTCAGGTGATTCGTTCCCGAATTTTATACCATTGTTGAGCGACTATCACATTTCGATATGGTTCTCAAGGCAAATTGTTATGCTATATTTTGTGAAATATTCTCAACTCATTTTATTATTGTAGCTTAACACGCACTCCTTCATGTACATTACCTGAGATAAAATGTTTGATAGTACGTTTTTAAAGTCTCTTGTGTTGCGTTGTGTAGCGCTCCTTCGCGGCGTCTATATTTCTGATCTAATTTGCAGGTGCGTTACTGTGAAAAAGATTTTCTTCCTGATGCCATTTTACTGTATAATTTTGAGAGCTGATTATCTGTCGCCTGCCGTCCATTTTCGGAAGAAAGCATTTTTCGGCGATAAGAAGACCTCTGATCCGATCCGAAATGGCGCTTTCGAAGGATGATTACCTGAAAAAATATTTGTCAAACGAGGATATAAAAAAGTCGAAGTCCAAGAGCAAGAAAAAGATTAAACCTAAAGTTGTTCCAAGGTTAGTCTGTCTGTCTCTCTGAGTGTCACAGCGTTCTTTTGTGCACGGACATTTGTGCCAATTGGCACAAAGGGCCAAAAAAATTGTGTCAATGGCACAAGAAAATTTTCCCAGCCTAAAATCATAACATGACCAAAGATACTTTCGCCGCACCACCAATTTGCATAAAAATCGTGTCAACTGCCAACTCTTGTTTAAGCTCGTCAACAGGTGCAATTAGAAAATTGATGGAGAAAGCAGTTTATATGATTCGAAAAGAAATCGGATGCTGCGAGAATTCAGTATTTTTATATAGAATTTTTCAGGCATCTCATATTTTTCTTTAATTTTCGGGTACGAATTTTTTCTCAACACCGACGCAAATAAATTAAAGATGTTCATAATTGCTTTATCCTGAAAAAAACTAAGCCGAAAGTCGCGTCGCGTAAATTTTTGGTTGAAAAATTGTGCCAACAATGTCAATTCCATTTGGACCTACTAAAGTGCACCAAAATGCATCTTTTCTATATGAAAACCCCAATTTTTTCTTCCACATTTGTGGAAAGACCTAAAAAATTTGTTCCACATTCCAGATTTTTTTCCACATTATAGTGCAAATGTGGAAAAAAACAATGCGTCAAATACTCAGACGCAATACCGAAGATAACTGATTTAACATTTTTTTTTCACAATTGATAAATATTTCTTTGCACAGTGCAAAAAACCTGAAAAAAAAGTTTTGCACGAGCGGAAAAAATTTTGCACAGTGCAAAAAAACACAGTTTCCAATCCCACTGAATGAACAGTGGAAGTTAACTATTTGCGCCAAAATATTTTTTGACGATTGGCATAAAAATTTTTGGCGTTTTGCCATTGGCTAGTTAGACGTTGAACTTCCTTGACTTTTAGGCATTTCAAATTTGAGTCTGAAATACTGTTTTTTTCCCCGGGCCTTTTCCCCAAATGGGGGAAATTTTCCCAAATATCTCCCTTTTCTCCCTTTTCCTCAAATAGTTAAAGGGGTCAAATTTCCTCCCCCCCTATTTTCCCGAAGTCGTTTTTTCGCCTATAAATGCTCATAGACGCTTTATTTCAGTGTTTCGGAACTTTTTCATGCCTTCTGGTGTTTTTAGAGCCGTTAATTCATCAAAATTGAGGAAAAAATTGAAATTTTCGAGTTTGAAGTCTAATCTGCAAGCATTGTTGAACAAATTTTCCAGCAAACTATCCAAGAGCATAACGACTTCGAATTACATGAGAAATCGATGGTTAAGTCCTCTATGATGACAAGTGACAGCTCAAAAACGCGCCGGAAAAGTTTTTTGGGTATTGATATTCTGCGACGCTAGAAAATCTATTTTCTGAACATTTATTTCAAGAATTAGATTCGAATTTTGTGTTCAAAAGTCGTAATTTCTAGAATTTTAATGAATAAAAAGTGTAGAAATTTCCGAAAACTACTTCAATGAAGCTTTTGAATTGATTTAACATCAGGAAAGAAATAATTGCGATAAAAGCTTACATACTTGACGTATTGATCTTTCTCAAAAACTGTCAGGAAAAAATGCGAATCTTCATTAAATATCATGATAAAATTTTGAAGATTATCAGTTAAAACACGAAATAATACGCTTACGATGATGAAAACTATTATAGTAGTGAATGAAGGTAGACATGCTAAAAACCGCGCCTGAGCCAGGTAATACGTAATAATGATAATTAAAGTTATAACCGACGCGAAGCGCCGGAAAGTTTTGCGATTATGACCTTATAAAATGCACAAAAATGCATCTTTTCTGTATCCGATCCCCAAAATTTTCTTCCCCAAATGGGGGAAGAGCCTAAAATTTTTTCCCTCTTTGGATTTTTTTTTCCGAAAAGGCACAATTTGAGGGAAAAAACAGTGGTCTGGAAACTTATCTACTCCTTTTTTGGCCCTAGCACATTTTCGACGAATATTATATTTGTATTATTGCAGCAAACTTTTAAATCATCAATGACTGAAGAATGAATAGAAATTCTGAATATTGTGTTCATTGGTGGGATTGAGAACAAAAATTCTTATTTCTGGTGTTTGATTCCATAGTTTTTTTAGCATTTTACAAGCCATGGCTTGTTGGACTGACAAAATGGCTTGTAGAATTTTAGTCCAACAAGCCAAAATGGCTTGTCAGAATTTTTTGACTCATGTGTTTGATCATATCGGATACAGAAAAGATGCATTTTTGTGCATTTTAGAAGGTCATAATCTCAAAATTTTCCGGCGCGCACCGGTTATAACTTAAATAAGCATTATTATTTATTTCCCAGCTCAGGCGCCGCTTCTAACATGTCTACCTTCATTTATCATTTAATCTTTAATAGT
Organism: Romanomermis culicivorax; assembly: GCA_963922205.1. Classification (NCBI taxonomy): domain Eukaryota; kingdom Metazoa; phylum Nematoda; class Enoplea; order Mermithida; family Mermithidae; genus Romanomermis; species Romanomermis culicivorax. The sequence continues at coordinate 114,993 of CAWUHX010000227.1, read as the reverse complement.
TTTAATCATCTTAAACGTATTATCTCATGTTTTAATTCGTAATCTTCAATAATTCATCTTGATATTTAATGAAGATTTACATTTTTTCCTTGACACATTTTTTGAGGAAGATCAATACGTCAAGTCTGTAAACTTTTTGAAGCGATTATTCTTTTCTTAACGTAAAATCAATCCAAAAGCTGCATGGAAGTAGTTTTCGGAAATTTCTACTCATATCTTTTCGGCCAAGTTCATGAGAGTGTGTGAATGAAATAATGGTTTTAAAATTTTTCGAACATAAAATTCTAGAAATTACGACTTTTGAACAGAAAATTCGAATCTAATTCTTCAAATAAGTGTTTGGAAAATTGATCCAGCATCGCAGAATGTCGATACCCAAACAATTTTTCCGGCGTTTCACACAGGAAAGATTAATAGCTTTTTTGGGCTCTCACTTTACATCATAGAGGACTTAACCGTCGATTTCTCATGTAATTCAAAGTCATTATGTTCTCGGATAGTTTACTGGGAAATTTGTTCTACAGTGCTTGTAGATTAGACTTCGATCAAACTCAAAAATTTCAATTGTTTCCTGAATTTTAATGAATTAACGGCTCTAAAATGTTATTAAATAAATGTTGAATGACATCTCTTTTTTTGATCGATTGCCGTGATGCTCAATATATACATTTCTTTAAAAAATAACCTAGCATTGGAATTCATTCACGTATGCCGATATTATAAAATTGGCTTGTAAAAATTTGGAATGGCTTGTAAAATTTTAGTTCAACAAGCCACTTGGCTTGTGACTCGTAGGTAAAAAACCCTGTTTGATCCAAATGGTGATCAAATCAACCTCAATGATGATCAATTTTTCTACTAAAAATTTAAGCCACTTTCGACTTGTTCATCAGGAGTAAGCAATTATGGTATGTTAAATCTTTACAACGTTGTTAGAAAGAAATTCTTAGCCGAAAATTAAACTAAAATATAAACTTCCTGAAAAATTCTGTACAGGTAGATTAGAATTCTCGCAGCATTCTATTCCCTGTGGATCGTAAACAGTCTTTTCTATGCTGTTCTTATTTTACTGGTAAGAATTTATGAAAAATAGGACGGACACGATAATTTTCACGTATATCAATGAAGTAAGATTTAATTACCTACATTTTTGTCGAACTTTTAGCCAAAAATATTTCCCAGTTCTCAGTTGGTTTTTAACAATAAAAACTTTCTGTTTTATTGGAAAAAATTTTTTGGCCTTTTGTGTCAATTGTCAAAAATGTCCGTGAACGACAAAACCGCTGTGAGAAAGCATGCAAGAATATATTAATTTCGATGCCGAATAAATGAAAACAATTAAAGAAAAATTTTGAAGTAATTTCGAAATCCCATTTGCTGTACTGTTTTTCCTCAATGAAATATTTTGATTGACGGGAAAATATGCCTTTCCCGATCATGGATGATAATTGAGTTGATTTAAAAGCATTAATAAAGTATCTATAAATATTTTTGAGCCGACAAATTTTGATCTCTCTCTCTCTCGCCGATTGGCAAAAAGACTCGTGCAAAAAACAAAAAATGTAATTGGGGGGAAGTGCCATAAGAGTCCTCCATAGAAAAACTTGATGTACCGGGGCCATGAGGACCGCCATACTTTTTAATCGGAAAAACGGGAAAATGTCATTTTTTGATAAAAAAGACCAGTTTTGAACTAAGAATGGTCAAAAATGCCATATTTTTGTCATATTTTTTGCATAGTTACATTTTTTACGGGTTTTTACGCAAAAATTACTATTTTTTGAACGGTTTTTGGCGAAAATATGTTTTTTTTGTCCAAGTATCTTCCTAATCGATCACCTTCCCCCCCCCCCAAAATCCGCTTTATCCCCCTACAGAAATCGTTGAAAATATGGCTAGTCATATGATGGTTTCAAAGATTTGTCAATCATATAATGCACTAGCCCAGACTGCTCCATAGGTAGGGATATGAGGGGGTATTACTCCCACCTAAAGTCCTGAAAATTGATCACTGGTTGCCTACTTTTGAGACGAACCGAAGTATTTAGTGGACATTCAGCCATAAACACTACCTCCGAAAATTTTCAACTTTAACCCTACCTGGAAAATCTGATCTTGGAGACCTATGGACCATACATGTAATTGGGGGGAGGAAGTGCTATGGGAACCCCCCCCCAGAAATCGTCGACCATATGGCTAGCCATTGGGCGACCCCACCTCAGGATTTTCCAATCCTATGGCTAGCCATATGGTAGCCCTAGGGACCCCCATAGTTTTAGTCGGAAAAATACTGAAAAATGTCATTTTTTCCATGAAAAATGTCAATTTTTGAACAAAAAATGGTCAAAAACGTCAATTTTCTCGGCGCTTCGCGCCATAAGTACATACTTTATCATTTTTTAGACAAAAAATTACTACTTTTTAAACCGTTTTTCGGACATTTTTCGGGAAAAAAATCGAATTTTTTCCCTTCAGGGACCCCTCCCCCCAAAATTTTGGGAATTACTGACCCCCGGCCCCAAAAAAGTGCTCCAACCTCCCCCCCCAGACCTCGGAGCTCCGTTACATGTATGCTATGGACTAGCCACAGAAAAGCAACCAGACTGTCCCATAGAGAGAGGCATGAGGGGAGTATTACCCCTACCTAAAGTCGTTAAAATTGATCACTGTTTGCCTAATTTTGAAACAAAATGACGTTTTTAGTGGACATTCAGCTTCACTACCCCCGTGAATTTTCAACTTTAGCCCTACCTAAAAAATCTGACCTTGGAGACCTCTGAAAGCAACCCAAATTTTTGGCCGAAAAATTACTGAAATTGCTAATTTTCTGGTTGAAAATAGTCTTCTGTCAACAGAAAACGGTCGAAAATAGCGAGCCATAAATACATATATTTTTTTCACTAAAATACGATTTTTAAACCGTTTTTCGGACTTTTCAGATGGAAAAATTGAAAAATTTCCCTTCAGTAAAACCCTCCATCAGTAAGCTCATCAATTAAAAGTCTCCTGACTCACCAAATGTTGGACTTCCGTTTACATGTTTGTGTTTTCACTTCCTCAGAATGAAAATTGTCGACGCGGACGAAGATTTCGGAACGACAATTGATCAGGAAACCAGCAAAATGGCCAACGTCGGGAAGCTATCATTCAAATCAAATGACGATGCCGAAATTTCCATACTTGATGATGATGAAGAAGAAGATGAACCGATCGTGGTATTAGTCAATAATCGCGTCGATGAATTAAAAATGATCGGAAAGTTTAAATCGACGAGTTGGAATAATGTTGATCCAGAAGGTAATACCTAAATTATACGTACATGCCGACTACCCCATAGGGAGGGATATGAGGGGTATTTTCTACCTAAAGTCCCGAAAATTGATCACTAGTTGCCTGATTCTGGGACAAAATGACGTGTTTGGTGGTACACTACCCGGGCAAATTTTCAACTTTAACCCTACCTTAAAAATCTGACCTTGGGGATCTCTGCGTACATGTGTGTATTTGTGACGATTCAGATGAAGGGAATCTCACCTTTCTCCTTCCTTTCTAAGTTATAAATACGGCTATTACGCTCAAATTTCTATCGATGTTAAATAGCGACAATTCCAACGTTTCGTAGACATTAGAATTTTTTATTTTAGTAAAATTTAAATGTGGAAAACTTTGCAGATACATTGTCAAAAATCAAACAGGAAATTAATTCACCTTCACCAAGCCATTCCGATGTGCACAATAACAATCGACCTATCAAAGTGGAGCCTATCGATCGATTAGAAAGACGTCGTCACGATTCTAGCGATTCGGACATATCCATTAAACGTAGCAGACATGGTCAAATAGAAAAATCTAGACGCCACGATTCTTCAGATTCTGATCGATCATTAGAAAAACCTGGTCGTCGTAATAAAAGTCGATCCCCGTCGAATCATTCGATCGAAAAGCGGAAGAAAACAGAGCAAAGACGACGTCACGACCTATCCGATTCTGATCAATCGTTAGAAAGGCGGCCGACTAAAAAAGAAAACGATGATAACTCTGGGAGGAAACGTCATTGTTCTCCAAATTCCGATAAATCAGTGGAAAGGCGACGTAACAGGAAAGAAAAAACAAGAACTTTGAGTGACAAACGTCGCCATTCATCAGATTCTGATCAGTCCGTGGAAAGACGGTCTAGCAAGACTGCTAAAGGTAAAAATGGAAAACACAGCTCAAAAAGTTTCTCGATTTCTTTGAAGCACAAAGATTATTATTCCGAAAATTCGAATTTTACAATGACTCCATAATCAGAATTGGGGGGAAGTTTCTTGAAAATCTATGTTTTATTATGTTTTTCGTATGTAAAATTTTGGTAAGTTTTTGAAGAAATGCTGTTCACGAAAAAAGCAATATGATTTTTCGAAAATAGAAAGTTCCAACAGAATCTACAAAATAAGAGTTAAATTAAACGTCTAAAGTTATACTCCATTTCAAATTTGATAACTGTTTTTTTGGACTTTTTCTACGATGTCACGACCACTAAATTTTATAAATTTTGCGTCGTAAGCACTAAGCCTACATATACGCCTAAGCTTTAACGACTGATATGTACATTGAATATTTCACAAATGTTGTAGTGGTAAAATTGTGGAAAATAGTCGATTTTTTAGCTTCAAGAAATGACCAAGATTCAAATCGACAAATCATAAAAGCCGAACCCGACGAAGAAACGATAGCTTGCAAAATACGTCGTCGACATTCCTCGGACTCAGATATTTCCGTCGACAGGAATCGTACAAATAACGAAGATCGTAAATCGAAAAACTCTGAACGTTCGTCTCGTATCGATAATAATAGTTCAAAATTAAACGAACCCGTAAAACGGAAAGCTCAATACGATAAAGATCGCGGCCGAAAAAAGAAACGCGAATTGACTGAAGAGGAGAAGAAACGGCAAGAGGAACTGAAGAAAAAATACGAAGTTTGGAATAAAGGGTTAGAAGTTTTTTGTGTATCTTCCAAAGCCCGTTTCTGAATAGTGTGTCAGGACATAGGTGTGTCTTGAGTTGAGACATAATTTTTTCATGATAAAGTTACGTCTTAAGCATACATGTAACGGAGTCCTGAGGTCGGGGGGGGGGATCGGACGACGTTTTTTGGGGCCGAATGTGTTTAATTCGCGAGAATTTTGGGTGAAGGGAGAAAAATTCGATTTTTTCCCCTAAAAATTCCGAAAAACAGTTCAGAAAATCGTAATTTTTGTCTATTAAAACGATAAAAAATGTATTTATGGCGCGAAGCGCCGAAAAAATTGACGTTCTTGACCATTTTTTGTTCAAAAATTGACATTTTTCATATCAAAAATTGATACTTTCCAGTATTTTTCTGACCAAAGTTATGGGGGTCCCTATGACTACCATATGACTAGCCATAGGATTGGAAAATCCTGCGGTAGGTCGCAACACTCCCCCCAATTACATGTATGGTCTCAGGAGGACACATCATGTAGTAAGGCCTCAGGGCGTCTAGCATTTTTATGGTTATGAGAAAAGTGCAAATCAAATTTCCGATGCGAAATAGAATGATGTGAATTCAGAAATTATATAAGATGTGTGCTTCAATCTTAGAGTAAAACAAGTCAAAGATCGTCAAGAAAAGTTGGACGAAATGGCCGATTTAATCGACAAACCTTTAGCCAGGTATCGCGACGACAAAGATCTAGACGAACATTTAAAAACTCAATTGCTCGAGGAAGATCCGATGAGCGAATATATGCATAAAAAAGCCGTTGCAGAAAATAAATCGTCAGGGAATGCACCTAAAGGTAATTGAAATTGTGTCGCAAATTTCGAGTTTTTGTGAAAATTAGTATTATTTCTACGAAATTCGAGTTTGAAAGATAAATTTAACAAATTCTTCTCCAAACTTCTTCAAAAAGTTCGACTTTGTCTGTGATGAGTCAACAATTAGTTTTACCTAAAAAGCTGATATTTTGTATGCTGTGTAGCTCGGCGACATTTATTCTATACCAAAATCAAAATTTGCATTGTTTAGTAACAGTAACCCAACGTTCAAAGATACCGAAAATCTTATTCCAACTTCAGCAGAACATGTTGGTCAAGATCAGCTACAGAAATGAAGAAAAAGTGCACTTTTTTGGAACTTCATAATCTTGACAAAGTGTAAAATGTTTTATTCTAAAATCATGGAGTATTTTCATATTGAAGGTTTGACCATGGAGTTGTCTCTTTCAATGCTGATATAATCGTAGATGCCATTTATGAACCAAAAACACTGAAAAATTAAAAAAACTCAACTCATCATACGTCAATGGAAGTTTAATGTAAAATCTCAGAAAGTGCGTCTTCATTTTTACCAAATTCTATATTTAAAAAATGTATTATTTTAGTTTCCATCAAACCGAAATACAAAGGTCAAGCGCCGGCCAACCGTTACGGAATTTTACCGGGTTACAGGTGGGACGGTGTGGATCGGTCGAACGGATTCGAAAATAAACTTTTGTCGCAAGCTAACGTCAAAAAAGCTCAAGAGGAAGAATATTATGCTTGGTCGAGCGGTCAATACGAATAAAAATGCTGTTAGTCTGCCGTTATTTCAATTTTATTCTTTTATAGTCTGTTTATGTATAATATATGTGTAAATTAAAAAATGAAGAGAGTAAGTTTTGTGTCAAAAATCGTCTGTAGGAAGTTTGACTGAAATTTTCTACACAAAAATTTCCGGCAAGCAGATTATTTCCAATTCCCATTTTTGAATTATTTCAAGAGACTGAGTGTAAGTGTTTCGGTCTAACTTTTATTGAGAAAATCATGTTAGACCATAGTTAGTTAGTGACGATTGTTATTTTGATGACTCAGTCCGCCTCTTTTATGATTCTTCCATGGCCAATAGTCATCTATCGCCCATTCATTTGGCAGTCGAAGCCAAATCTGAAAAGTACCTTCTATTTGGTACCTACGCAATTTTCACTTGGTGGGAAACTTTATACTGTAGAAAAACACTAAATTTCTCCATAAGGATGGGACGGTCCAAAATCATTGGAAAACATCATGTTCATCCGTTCTCGATTAGGATGTTAGAGCACACTGAATAATTTTTTTTTTATTGATTACAGTAATAAGCTTATTAGATTTTTCTTATTGCACTTACTTTCATGCGATCGTGGCGCTGCATCGATCATTTCAAAATGAATAGTATTGTAGCAAAAATGCCGCGAAAATTTTTATCCAAAATCATATGAACAAACAAAATTGTTTCTCCTTTCCTGATTTTGATTAAACCACCCAGGGCCGTTTTCAGCAAAGAGACTTAAGCTGCAGCTTAAGCGGTAGCTTAACTCTATATATGCTATAGCATTGCCGTTCTGCTCAGCTACAGCTTAACTTTCTCGATACGTTTTTTGTGCATGAGTTAAGCTAGCTGAGCTGCAGCTTAACGGCAATGGTATAACATATAGGGTTAAGCTACAGCTCAAGTTGCAGCTCAGCTGGAGCTTAAGTCTCTCCATGAAACCGGTCTCTGTAGTTGATGAAATTCTAAATTAAAAGTGTGGGATGAGTGGTATTCCATATTCGTATGACTTTCTGCTTCATTGTTTCATGTATTGATGAATTCTTAAATTTTTTTTGGTAATGTCGACTAGAATGTACATAATATGCCAAAGTATCCCCCTTTTGCCATACCAGTTCGATTGATTTTTGCGGCTACTGATTGTTTAAAATTTTATAGCCCAGTCTATAGTCTGTTTTTCCTGAAATGCTTCTATATAATGAAAGTGGAAAGCAAGTAGTATTTCATATTTTCACGATTTCCTGATGAACAACATATCGTATAGGACTGGAAATTTGTGACCTATCTATCCTTTAAGAATTTTTCGAGGGAAAAATTTTACAATAAGAGCTATATGTAATCTGTCAAGGATTGTAAAAATTTGTATAATTTTTGTGTAAATTTTCGCGAAAACATATATTCTAGTTATTCCTAATTTTCTCGTCACATGTACCACATTAGAAATCCATTAGTATCCTCTATTGTTTTCGAGAGTCTGGGTTCCTAGTTGGAAACCAGACTATTTTTCAAGTACTTTGTTTTTGTCAGACATTTTCGCACTCGTAATTTACCCAGAAGGAAACGGAAAGGTTGGCACATTCTAAAACAAAAAACACTTTTCCTCAAAATACAAAAATGGGTTCATATGTTTTGAACCCTCCGACAATTTGGAAAATAATTCACGTAGCAGGTGCTACTGTACTCTAACGCACAGCAGGGCTTCTGGAACCACGCCCCAAGAACATGGATGTCGACTCGGAAATTGGAGAAGAGTCAGTTTTTGGTTTTTTATGTGATTACGCTCGCTGCTTTCAGTGGTTTTCTCTTTCTGCGACTTTACTTGCTCGCATCTTACAGTCCATTGGACTTCGAAACTATTTGTGTTTTGGTTTGGGCCAATCAAGTTGCGCATATACTTTACAGGATCCAGGCTTCGAAACCAGCCGTTTCCCTGCTTATCAAATTGTCATCTATTACCCGAAAATGACTGATATTTTCAATTAATTTGTGTCAGCCTTTTACGTCCAATTGCTACATGCCACCCGCGCACATCTTTGTCACGCCTCGTACTTATCGCCTTATCCACCTTATTTACTGTAAGTTTTTCAAATAAATAACAAAAACCCTAGTTCTAGTTTGTTGCTACCTAAATCTACAGTAATTCCCGAAAACTCAAGAAAGGCCGTGACAAAACAATGTTGACGACAGTACTGATTTGTGTCACTTTTCTATTTGAAAGCATTTTATAAAAAACAGACTATAGCTGCATGAATATTTTATCATCTTGTAAGATGGTAACCAAATCACGCCAGGCCATATCTTGGTCACTGTATGGAGTTGATGTTTGCGCCACTCTATTATCTTTTTCACATTTTCTTTGAGAATGTATTGATTCTCCATTTTTACTTATTCACTGGCGAAATTAATCGAACTGAATTTCGTCTGGACATCTTTCAAAACACTTTTCATTCGTTCACAGCATGGTGATTGTGACTGTATTGATACTGCATCTCTTGTTTAGATGGATGGCTTTGAGAAAATGTTGAACAGTGATCTGGTATCCTTTTCCAGTTTAACACGTAACTCAAAATCAGCCTTCACATACAACTTGGCTTCTTTCAGCTGGTCGATTGTTTCTTGAACCCATTCTGTTCCAACACTGGATTTTTTAATGATGCCATGATGTTGTCAAAAAATTTGCTTCCTTTGAAAGTGATGTAATTCAGGCATAAACTGCTTACTGGGTTGTTGCTCTACAGTATTCTATGGCACGAATCAAAGAACTTCGGCGCATGGATTAATGGGATTCTTGGGCTTCTTCTAAGACTTTGATGTATTGGCTGACAATATGTTCATTGACTATGATTCGTGTCATTTTATATGACTGTACAAGCACCATATCCGCTGTATAAAGGAATTTTCCGTGCTTTTGGATTTAACAGTAGTCATTTTCATGGAAAGAAGCCGGCTTTTTCACCATTTATGCGGTCTCATTTTTGACATTTTAAAACTACCTAAAAATGTAAAAAGCAAAAATTCGGAAAACATTTTCATACCACATTACAGAGTATTGTGTTATGTATCGAATGGACAGTCAATAAAAAAGTTACTTCATGTCTAAGCCGGTACATTTCAAGTATTGTAAATAGACAGTGAAATTTATCAAGCTGTTATAGTTCCACAGTTGAGGTCGTATACAATTATAAAATACAATTATAAGATAGTGTTCAAACTCTATAGTCTGTTTTTCTTGAAATGCTTCTGAATAATAACAGTGGAAAGCAAGTAGTATTTCACATTTTTATGATTTTCTGATAAACAATACGTCATATAGGACCAGAAATTTGTGAGCATACTCAACTAACCCTTAACAATTTTTCTAGTGAAAAGTCTTACTGTAAACGCTCAATGAAAACGATTTTGATGGCTGTGCTGATTTTTGTCACTTTTTAATCTGGAGGCATTTTATAAAAAACAGACTGTAGGTTGTGCGACTCTCTAGCAGTACATGAATTTCCGTAATTTTTTTGTCAGCAGGTAGAAGACATCGTAAACTATCTATTGTATAGGAAATTTTTTGGTGCTTCTGAGCTTTAGCGGTAGATATAATGATTTTTGTGAAAAAATGAGAACGTTTGCCTCAAAATTTGATGTTTTGAGCACCAGTTTATTCCTAATACGCACTTTGCACTAATGAATCCTAAAGTAAATTGTGGCCCATTCATTGGCCTAATATTGGGTAAATTTCCAGAACGCGATGTTTGACGTACCTAAAGATACAAAAGTTGAAACAAGTATATGTCAAAAATCGAAAAAATCCAAAATTTTCAACTTTTGTCTTATTTTAGCTAGCAAGTTTCGATTTTCAGATGAAATGAATATCATTTGCGTTCCTACCGGATCAAGTTACATCAAAAATGCCATTTTCAGGTAGGGTTAATTTTTTGCTTATATCACAACTAAGTTGAATCCTCTCAGAAATCGTGTCTTAATAAATAAACGTACTATTCGAGAAATTTAGATGCTTGAAATGTAGTCTGTTTTTCATGAAATGCTTCTAAATAAATGAAAGTGGAAAGCAGTAGTATTTTAGATTTTCACGATTTTCTGATAAACAATATAGCATATAGGAATGAAAATTTGTGAGCATACTGATCTAACCCTTAACAATATTGCGAGTGAAAAATTTTACAAAAAGAGCTCATGTAAACGATTTTAACAACGATACTGATTTGTGTCACTTTTCTATTTGGAAGCATTTTATAAAAAACAGACTACAGGTTATTGACGAAAATACCATAAATTCTAATTTAGAAAAATTTTTGGATTAAATTCAAGCTGTATTCCAATTTTCCAAGTTTGATACAGTTACATCATCCATACTTTTTTTCAATATCTGGCGGGTTCCGGTTCCGTGTTGTCGCTGATTTTGGAACGGAGCACAGAATTCGACCACTACTGCTAGAGACGAAAAAAAGTAAAAAATTTCCATTGATTGTCACAGATCTAAACCGCAATTTCAGGAAACTTCATGATTGTCATAGATCAAAATTTTAGAGTATAATACTTGATTAATGAAAAGATTACATCGTGGTACTTTGAAGACATGCCTAAACATGAATTTAGAGTTAGAATATTTTCTCTATAAAAACGTGATCATCTACTGACCAGCGCCTGTTGTAGTTTAGAGATGTAAGATTTAAAATGGGAAATATTCCGTTATTTTGCATCCTTTCACAAACGGCATTTTGTAGAGATGGGGCGAGGATGACAAGAATTCTAAAGTGTAGAGACGAAAGACATGTGCACAGAATACGATATTAGAGTCGCTTGACACACCAATATGTACAGTATGTTTTTCTGAAATGCATCTAAATAAGAAAAGTGGCGAGCAAGTACTAGTCCATATTCTTACCATTTTTTGGCCTTAAACATATGTCATGTTGGACTGGAATTTGTGAACAATATACACAAATGCGGAATACGAGAAGGGCCGCTTGAAAAAATTTGTTACTACCTGAAAAAAAAATGTTTACCTTCGAAAATGACTAACAATTTTTTTTCAAGACTTACCGCAAAAATTTCAAGATAAATCGCCAAAAAATCAAGATGTCGAGTTCTTCGATGTTCGACTTTCTTTTCAAGTGCACCGCATGTTTTTCAATATAATCCTAAAAAATCAAGGCGGCATCTTGAGAAAAATCAAGATAGCATTTTGAAAAAATTCGAGCTTGGAAGAAAATCAAGATGGGCGGCACATCGGAGAATGAAAATTTGCGAAACTAGCCTATCAAAGACGTTGCTCCGCCTCCTTTGGACTTCGTCGGCTGTTCTATGGCAACGAAAATTTGGATTCTTCTCCGAAATTGCTACATTTTGAGTGAAAAACGGGCATTTTCGACTTTTTTTTAAAAATCTCGAAAAATTAAAATTTTTACGAAATCTAATAATTTCCATCGGAGTCCCCGTGCAAAATAACCTCCCCCCTCCGCCATCCCGTGTTAAAACCAAGGGCGCCCCCGCCAGCAAGCCGTGACCTCAGAAATCCACTTTGAAGGGTTCCCGTATATATATATATATATAAAGGGGCGGAGCAACGCCTTTGATTGGCTAGTTTCAAAAATTTTTATCCTCTGATGTGGCTCACTTTATTTTTTTTCAAGATGACATCTTGATTTTTTTCAAGATGCTATATTGTTTTTTCAAGATTATCTTGAAAAAATTGCAATGCACTGGAAAAAAGTCGAACATCGGAAAACTCTTACATCTTTTTTGCAATGCATCTTGAAATTTTTGCGAAGCATCTTGAAACTTTTGCGATGCATCTTGAGAAAATGTTGTGCATCATGTTCGAAAGTATAACGTTATTTTTTTAACTGGTAACAAATTTTTTCAAGTGGGTGGCTATTCTCGTATTTCGTACTCAAAACTATAATCTGTTTTTTTATAAAATGCTTCCAATTAGAAAAGTGACACAAATCAGTACTGCCATCAAAATTGTTTACATAGAGCTCTTACAGTCTTACTGTAAAACTTTTCACTCGAAAAATTGGTAAAGGTTAGGTCATTACGCTTACAAATTTCCAGTCCTATATCATATATTGTTTATCAGATTTCCATGTAAAAGCTTGTTTAAACAATTTTGGCGGTGGTCCTGATTTTTGCCATTTTTCATTTTGGAAGTATTTTATGAAAAGTAGACTATACCTTACTTGTTTGCATCATTCACTTTACATCAACAGTATGTATGTTGTAAACTTGAGCAAGTGTCGAAAATCCACATTAACTTCAGTTTTAATTGCATTTTTCGCTACTACTAGCGTACTACTAACTAGTTAACACATGGCCGGAAAAATTTCTACCTCACATTCGTCAACGGGCGATTTCCCAAAGGATTCTAATATTAAAGTGCAGCCAAAAGAGGAAGTTCCGGCACCAGCGAAATTAACCGCTCGAAAAAGAGTTCCAAGACGCTACGATGATGATACTTCTCCAACAATTTCTTCTGGTGAGTACTGTAGGGAATGGGCTGGAGAAAGTCTTGGATGCCTAACCCCAAAACTGGATATTTTTGAATAAGATCCATACCTAGCGCAGGGTGTCATAGAATATCCGTGAGTTGGGTAACATTAGGCCTTGAAGAAACGAAAAATGATCTGAAGCTTATGTAGCATGATCATCACTAAATATGATATCCAAAACGAAGTCAATTGTCGTTGTAAAATTTGAAGCACTTTTGCTTTTTATGGCCTATCAAGTTTTTTCCAAGTTTTTCGCATATGTTGTGTGGTTTACATACACTAGGCTTAGGCATAGGCAAAGGCTTAAGCATAGCCTTGGGCGTTGACATAAGTTTGTCGTATCGCACGTGCGAACATAAAAACAATTTTAATTGGAACACTTGGAGTGTCTTAAGGTAATTGCGTAAGAATAAGAAAATACGGGAGAACGACTGGCTTGTAGAAAGCACTGTGTCATGATTCCTCGAAACTTTCCTTGATCGTTCAAGGTTTTCAGATGCCGAAACTCGGAATGCACTAACTTATCCTTCCAAGAATGGAACCCAAAACTCAAACTATTCTCTGAATAGTTTGACTTAACCTACAACACACAGTTGGATTTTCTATTTACTAATGCCAAATAAATCACTGACAAGCAAAAAACCAAACAACATCAAATTTCCTAGATGAGGTGTGGCTAAGCCGCGTCTCGACATGTTTTTGACCGTCTTTAGGTAACAACTTGCTGATCCTGCTTCGCAATGGACAAACGTTTTACAACCGACACCATAACTCCATTACAAGTTTAGCCTTAGGCTTAGGCTTAAGCTTAGCCTTGGGGTAGGCTTAGGCTTAGCCTTGGGCTTCGACTTAGGTCCAAGCTGAGACTTAGCTTTGGGCTTTGACTTAGGCCTAAGCTTAGGCTTAGCCTTGGGTTTAAGCTCAGACTTAGGCTTATGTACCTATGTTCAGAAAACTTAGAAAGAATTCGATACACCATAAAGTGCATATGTACCAAATTTGGAACTGGGTTCCGACCCAGACCCTATGAAACTACATATGATAAAACCCCACAGCTTGGAATATCTTTCTGGGTAAAATCCTCAATCGTTTCCTATCCCGAAAACATGATTACCGTTCCGAGCATTTTTCGGGATAAAATCCGCAATCCGTATCAACCGGAATCAATACATTTTTGAACACGGAACTGGTGGATCCAAAAATTGTTAGTTCTTTCAGTTGAAAATTGTCCGCTATTCGACTAAGGTTGCAGTCTTGGGTTGCGGCTGAAAATTAAATTCAGAGCTAGGTCACTGTGGTCATTCAAGTGACTGACCAGTGGTCACTCCATTGATTATTTAATTACCCAGACGAACTTTTGACTGTAAAAAGTTCAGAGTCAGTTCACTAGAGATCAATTGAACAACCAAGCAGGCATGCACGATAAAAATTCTTCTGACCAATGGGTATAGGAGGCAGAAATTTGTGAGAGGGGTGAAAATCTCCTTCGAAAAAGACCTTCTGTCAAAAAACTTGATTTTTGGCAGCTTCTAAAAGTTCAGGGTGAATATTCACTTTTCCCATTTTTAAAATTTCAGGTAGGGGTATTTGGAGTTCCATGGAAGGAAGCATTACCCCTCTATCCCCTACCTGCGTTATGATGACAAGTACGGGAACTGGTCACTCTATGATTTTTTGGTACGAGATCTCATTGTGATTATTTGAAGAACTAACTCAAATGACCACTGGTCACTTTCGTGAAGTCTGGGTTAGTTTTTGAAGTACAGTATAACTTTTTTTTCTCCTTTTTTCTGACAGGAACTTCCGAACGATTGATGGCTATCAAAATTTTGGACGTCGAATCTATAGACGACGCCATGCGAGCTAAAACTATGCTGAAAATTCAAGCTATACGAGTTTTGCACGATAAAATATTCGAAGAAGAAAAACGGACGAATCGACTGATCAGCTTTTTGACCATTTTTTGCGCCGTTATAGGTCTCGGTTTAGTGGCGGCGATTTTCTTAGACCATCCGATCGCCTACGAATCGGCCATGAATGTAACATCGAACGCCGAAAAATTTTACGAAGTGGAAGACACACGTGAGAACATAATTTTTTATGTGCTGATTTGACAGTCTAAGAACAACAGATTACTATAACCCATTTGATTTAAATTGATAGTCTCAGATTGATAGAAGACCAAAAAAGTAGGTTCAATTTGATTCGCAATTTGCACCTGATGGAAAACTTGATACTGTAGAAAAACGAAAATTTTTTCAAGAGAATGGAGAAGGCTATAATCATTGAATAAAATGATGCTTATCCACAGTCGCTACTCGATAAATTTCGACCGCTCAATCGGGTTATTGAAGTAAAATATCAGCAGTGCTATTTACCGTTCACGGTCGAAAAAATTTTTCTTTGGGTACAGTAATAAGCCTGCTAGTTTTTTCCGTATTGAACTTACTTTCATGGGACCGCTGCGATCATTTCAAAATAAATGGGGCTTAGTGAAACTATGTCCTAATGAACTGCTTTTAGTTCTATATACACAACACCTGCAAGATATCATGCAGACCAACTTGTAGCCATACATGTAACGGGACCCCGAGGTCTGGGGGTCGGGTCGGGTCGGGTCGGGTCACTTTTTTGGGCCGGGGTCAGTAATTCCCCAAATTTTGGGTGGACAGGTCTCTGAGGGGAAAAAATTCTATTTTTTCGCGAAAAAATTCCGAACAATAGTTCAAAAAATAGCAATTTTTTCCGAAAAGACCGAAAAAATGTATTTCTGGCACGAGGTTCCGAGAAAATTGACGTTTTTGACCGTTTTTTTGTTCAAAAATTGACATTTTTCAGTATTTTCCCTACCGCTACCATATGGCTAGCCATATGATTGGAAAATCCGGGGGAGGGGGTCGCCTCAATGGCTAGCCATATGGTCGACGATTTCTGGGAGGGGGGGGGTTCCCATAGCCCTTCCCCCAATTACATGTATGCTTGTAGCAAGTTTAACTTTTTAAGGACTCTGATACAGTAATTTTTTGAATGTCCATTCTCAAAAACGAAAGCTAATTCATGGTTTTCTTACTGTGATATTTTACACTTTATCGACATAAGGCACATCTTGCTGACTTGTGGCCACCTTTCGTACCGTAAATTATATTTTTGGATTTTTTCAAGATATCAAATCTGAAGATGATCTATATAAAAAAAACGACAACGGAAGTCGAATTGGATCGAGAATTTCTACGCAAGCGCCATCGCCGTCATTTTGATAATTTCATTAGAATTTATTCTAATCGAAAAAACTGACGATTCGAAATTTACAACATTCGATTGGAAAATCGATGAAGAAATTAATAAACTTACGAAACTTATAGTTCGAAGAAAGAAGAAATAAACGATTATTCAAGATAAGCAATTTACGGAACTAGTGCATACTGATATATTTGAGATTTCTTTCAGAGCCAGTTACTATACAATAAACTACTGGTAATTTTCAATTCATTTGAGCCACAAAACGTTTAAATTTCAGTCTGTTTTTTTCAAATGTGCTTGAAATGTGACGCAAAAATATGTTCCTGCTGATGAAAAATCTGTTTTGAACAAGTTTACTGTAGCGGCTTAAATGAAAAATTCTAATACTGATAACAGTGATGTTTTACTGTAGTGCTAAGCCCTATTCAGGAGTAAAAAATCCTAGGATTTTTGTCGGCGAAAATCGGCGACTGCACTTCTGAATTGGGCTTTAGGCTTTGAAGACTTTGAATTTTTTAATAGGCAGTGAATAGTGATCCGAATGGTTTACTCAGCTCATTTTTCAGTTTAGAGTTGATAATACTGCCCTGAGTAACAGCTATATTCAAATCCATGGCAGTTTTGAACAATCATGCAGGCTGTTTGTTCGATTGCTATTGCTTGCCCTACTAGTGTGACTGCATGACCATCATGTGTGAATTTCATTACAATGCTCATGCTCGTTTTTCCATGAATAATATTTGTACTAAAATTTGCACGATCAACAACAGTGTTGATTTTCGTTACGATTTCAGCAATGGAAAAAAACACCTCCACTTGTCGGGTCGTTCTAAAAATTATATAGCACGAAAAAGGATCCCATACCGTATACTCTAAAGGCCCTGTCGTACATCGCCGCGCGGCGCCGCGCGGTGCCGGTTGTCCTTTTCATACTAACAGGCGGCGCCGCGCGGTGGCTTGTCATACTTCGCCGCGCGGTGATTTCGCTCTTCTCAAAAAATGTGTATTGGTTCAGTTGAAACCTGATGGGGCGCCGCGCGGCACCGCAAAAATTACAAAAACCTATTCATACTTCAGAGGCGGTACCGCGCGGCGCCGTCCGGCGCCGCTTTTTAGTATGAATAGAACAACCGGCGCCGCGCGGTGAAGTATGACAGGGCCTTAATGCTTTCATCGACTTCTTTGGAGTTGAAAGATGTCGAAGATTTGAAAACATGCAAATTTATTTTGCCAATGATTTTGGAACTCTACAGTGATGGGCAATATGTGGACGAAGTTAACGAGGAAAGATCTTAAAGTGCGTAATAGGCATGCCGATAATGTTACATTAGACTTTCTTGCCCATAGGTCATATTTACATTAAAATTGGAAATGGTCGATTATATGCTATCTCAGCAATAACGGAAGATTAAAAGATGCTGAAACATGCATTACCATTACAATAAATGTCTATCAGAAGAACGGTTCATCTCACACAGTCATGACCTTTCGTGAAGTTCAATGACCCAGTCGAAAATGGTGCGAAATCGGATTGCCTTCCAAGAAAAACCTATCCTACGTCGCCGAGCTTTATCAAAAACGATTTTCTAATTTTCCATAACTGCTATATATAGTCTGTTTTTTACAAAATGCTTCCAAATAAAAAAGTGACACAGATCAGTACTGTCGTCAAAATTGTTTACATATAGCTCTTATCGTAAAATTTTTCACTCGAAAAATTATTTAAGGTGAGGTCAGTATGTTCACCAATTTCCAGTCCTGTATGGTATACTGTATATGAAAAAAATCGTGAAAATCTGAAATAGTACTTGCTTTTCACTTTCACTATTTGGAAGCATTTCAAGAAAAACAGACTATAGTTCCTGAGATTAGGTATTGGTGAACCTTACTGTTATTTTGCACGCTTATGCAAATTTGCCTACAAAAAGTACTTATCAAGCAAAAATCATCTGTGTGACATTTCAGTATGATATGGAATGCACACGTATGATACCAGAATTTACACTAGGATAGATTGAACTCAGAACATCACATGCTTCAGAATGTTAATCAACATGCTTCGTTTTGCACGTTTCTAATGTCAATTTTACATAACATTGGACTTACTTTTCCATGACACGAAATGTGTTTGGTGCATTAAGGTCGATCCCTGGCTATCTCTCCTGCTGATTCTCATGCTTTCTCGACCCACGGACTAAGACAGGTAATGGCCCGAGAAATATCTTAACCCCTCATTTATTTAAAATATAACATCATTAACCTTGAAACATGAATTTTTCTCGGCAGAGGTCTTAAGGCTGATAATCTTTTCTACTGGCAAAAATGGGTGTTTGTGAGATCGAGGACCATCAAACCACAGTTGACTTTCAACAGACCTCACATTTGCGGGTATTGGGTTAGCCCTTCAATTTTTTCCTTGCAATGATAATGACAATATAAAGCCACACAGTCACAATGCTGATTCATAGTTCAAAAATTTGCACATGGGCGACTCTTTTTCTTTGAACCATTCGTTTGGCTTGCGCGACTGCATTCCAGCTCTAGAAAAAAATGAGGAATTTGACAGCGATGATTACCAAAATCTTTACTTTTTATAGTGCCTTCTACAGTAATCCGTTCCTTAGTTAGTGTAGGAAAATTTGAGCATGAAAACTAACTTTCATATTGCCGCCGACGTGAGATACGAAAATAACCACGCCCAAGGATACGTTGATAGCGAATGCAGTGGGAAAAAGGGCGAATCGTTGCACATAAATGGCGAACGACGTGGATAGCCAGGACGAAAAATGAAGGATCGTACGCAACCACAAAGTACCGATATTTATTCTGAGAAAAGTTGAGAATTTTAGTTTGTTTTATTGAATACGAAATTGACGATGAATCTGATTTTTTTTTCAAAAACTAGATTCGACCAGAAAGCAAGGATAGATATGACGTCAGCAAGATTCTTAAAGTCAATTACTGTGGCAGGGGCTTGTAGATTCTTGACCTTGAGAACATATTTTCACAAGATATGATGCAAGACGGTTCTCCATATCAGCAGACCAAAACGCAGCGCTTGACCCCGCTATAGTCTGTTTCTGACAAAAAGCTTGTAAATTGAAGATTATTGACAAAAATTATAGCCTGTTTTTTATAAAATGCTTCCAAAATAAAAAATGACACAAATATACAGTGGCTTGAAAATTTTCTACATGAAGCTTTCACTGTGGAATCTTTTTACTCAAAAATTTCTAAGGGTAAGGTTTAAGTGTTACCACAAATTTTTGGTTCCATAGGACTTATGGCTTATCAGACAACACTGAGAATATAAAATAATACTTGCTTTATGGATTCACCATTTAGAAGCATTTTAAGCAAAACAGACTGTATGTCGTCAAAATCGTTCACCCAGCCTTACATGTAAATTTTTTACTCAAAAAATTGTCCATGGTTGGTTTAGTATGCTCATAAAGTTCCGGCCATATAAAAGAAAAATTAAAAATATGAAGGTGTTTTCCAGTTCCATTAAGCACTTCAGGCAATCAGACTATAGTTGCAATGAGCTGGATTGGAGTGTCTCAACGTATGCTGTTTCAACATTTCTCTATTTCATTCAAGATTTTCAACTATAGAATTTTTCATGCAAAAATTGTACTCTCAAATTTTTAGTTTCAAACGAGATTTGGTTCAACAGAAATCGACAAAACCATGAAAAACATATCATAAATATGAACCATGGATCAGAAACACAGCATTTTATGCGAAAAAAGCCAGTTCAAAAACTTTGTTAGCATTTCAAAATGAATTGTTCAAATTGAATGTGAAGCTTGACACTTTTTACATTGATTCATCGCTAGAGACAAGAATTTCTCGATTTCTGATGTATACGAATTTTTTGAAGATAAGATCAGGATTGGTCATGTCGCTGAAATAATCATCGATATATCATTCTTCAAAGTAGATCAAGATTCCACATGTTGAAGCATATCAAGATGGCATCTTGAAAAAACAAGATGGGTGACCCCATCAACTTATCTAAAATTTCTTGGAAGCTTTGCTTTATACTCGGGCTTTTTTCCAGGTTGTTTCCTGAGGTAAAGGACTCTCTGAAAGATGTTTTCACGGGCGTTCCAAAGGGAGTCATGTTGAATGGAAAATTTGATTGACATATCAAAAATTTTTTATCTAAAAGTTGCAGTAATACGTTTGAAATGGAAAACTATCTATATCTTCATTTTTATGTCAGCTCCATAAGCATGTTGAGGAATAATTGCAAACAAATAAAATCTGAAATAAAAACGAAAATTGAATAGTTCTGACTGAGAATGAAAAATATAACTGTAGCCTATTTTCTTGAAATGCCTCCAACCTATGGAACTGGGAGGCAAATGTCACTTCATTTCTGTTTTCATTTTTGTTTTTCTGGTTTTCAACCAAGTATCACATTAGGACTGGGAATTTGTGAGGTTACTCAATTGAGCCTTAACAATTTTTGGGCATCATTCTCTACAGTAAAAGCTTAGTGAAAACGATTTTCATGACGTTTGTAAAAAGACATTTTTTTATAAAAAGCACATAATCACATGTGAATCTTGGTGCATTCATAAATTATTGCTCAAGCAGTTTAACGAAAAAGTACACTTTGGAGGCAAGTAAAAAGTATTATCTGGATAGAGAATAGATACGGCCGACTATAGTCTTTTTCTTTAAAAAACAGGCCATACGACTTTTAATGTAGCATAAATTACTGTAAAACTGCATCTTTTCAAGCAAACTCTGACCTCGCAATGAATCTTTGATTTTTAGCCGTCAAGGGCAAAGGACTGTAAAATTTGATGTTGGCGTCTTCGATCATGACGAAAGTCAACGCCGAAAAACCGCCAATCAAAATCAATGTAGTGCACAATGCCACGTCATTATCGTAGTTCAGCCAACACGAATAGATCGAAATCATTTCGTTCCATGTGAAACACGCTGTGGCTATTGTAGGCAACAGGGGGAATACTGTACAAAAATGAACTAATTAGCATACAAGCGGAAGGAAGTCTGTTTACCCAGGAAAAATAGATGCGTATCATCGTAGCCAATGAATTTTCCATTGCTGATAATGTTGGTTTTCATTGCATGAGCTTGTCCGATTTCCAACAGTAACAGTGCAAAATGGCAAAGATAGCCATACTGTAGGATGAAAGACACAACGTGGCACGTGACCTGAAAACAGTGCAGAGTTTACGAGAATAAGTTTCCAAGTGTAAATTCTGAAATTTTTTTTCGTGAGTGCATTCGATAACCTTACAACAACCTGAGTAATGTTAGACCGACCATTTTCGCCTATTGGCTGTCTATCCACTGAAATTTGCATAAATGTGTTAAAATTGAAAGTTTACATACCTATTCCCAATCTCAGAAACTAACTCAAGACAAGCTTGCTGAATTTATCACAGGAGAACAGCATGGTCTCGTGCGATTTTTTTCAATCTTTGGGCTCTTGGGCTTCATAAAAGTTCAGAACTTTATATTTTATGAATGCTTTTTCTCTCAGCATGTGTTAGACTATTTCTATTGCCGACGTTGTTGGGCGCCCTGTTGCTGCCCATTTCATGATCATAAAGTCGACATGCAAATCAGCGATGGGCGATAGGTGGCGCAGACAAATTTACATAGCAAGGGAGCACCAAAAAAAGAACAAAAAATCATTCTTGCTTTTTGATTATATTTTTAGTGTTTATGCTGGCGCCCACCATTCAACTTTATCCCAGCGTCTATTTTTTAATTTACATAAACATTTAGTGGTCCGTCCACATTCTTAGATATTGTTATTTGTTTATTATATAGATTTACATATTGCGTTGGCGTACCATAAGTACATGGAGGGCTTCAGGCTCAGGTGTCATCTGTTGCAGACGCCAAGTAGAAGTCAGACTACTCAGGGACACTTCTACGTTGTTCCTTCCAGTGAGTATTCATTTTCCTTTGGCAGTCTACCGGGTCGGCTCTGTGAGGGCCCCTTTGCTATTATTTGTTGTTTGTTGTTGCCAGGTCTGGGCGAGTCTGTTGCACTATATCCGAGGCCTAGCCGAGGAGAAGTTCTAACTAGTTCCCGAACAACCATCTTTCTTTATCTCCAAGGAAAGACCTGCATGACAATATCAGGTATAAGCCAACTTACCTCCAGACAAAATTTATGCAAATTTTAGTGTAAATATGATTTATCGGCAAGAAATATTAGTGTAATATTATTTGAGTAAGACTATTGAATACACTATGAAATGTAAATATCTGGAATTTACACCTGAACACATTCCCTCGAAACGTAAATATCTGGAATTTGCATCTGAACACCAACTACAGTACAGGAATGTAAGTGTTCATTCCAAGAAATTTCCTCATTGCTCAGCTTACTAGAGCGATGCACGATGTTCCTATGATGGTCGTCTTGATCATTCATGAGACTTACTATGTTGTAAATCAATGAAGAACTTTCAGACATTTTTACACAAATCCATAAATTACGTATAGGTCGGTCCTCATGGCGAATAGCAACGTCAAAAGATGAACGATAAACATGAAAAACAATTGCCACATATGTAGATAACTTTCGTAAGTCTTCTCTCTGAAAATATACAGTCGCTAATGTTCAATGTGAATGAGAATACAAAAATTGATTTGCCTGTAAAACAAAATGATAAGAAATGCTATAACCACGGCAACGATTATCCAAGTTTCGCCTAGACTGTTCATCACTTTGGCTGCTACCTGCTCGGGCGTGGTCATTGGATTCTGAGGAGAAAGGTCGCAGTGCAGGGAAAAAGGTTGCAGAATATACAGTCTGTTTTTATAAATGCTTATAAAATGAAAAGATAAGCACTTTCATTAAGAAGTTGTTATAGGTTGGTTGAGTATGCTCGAAAATTTACTTTTTATTTAGTCTTTTTTAGTCCTTTGTGATATATGGTTTATCAGAATATCGTAAAAACATGGAATAATACATATTTGCTTATTTACAAGAATTTTGAGAAAAGTATACTATAGAAAACTCTTACGCAATCGGGTGTTGTATCGACAACTTCGCTAAGCATGCTACCCAGCTTATTGGGCAAAGTTTTTGGTTTGCAGCTGGGCAAGGTGCTTATAAGGCGATCGAAATATGAGCTGTTTTTTGTATTCGATTGTTCATCATCTGTAATCAGTAATCTGTTTACGTAAGAATAATGTGGTTAACTTTCAGGACAAATGCATCTAGTCATCTTGCGTCTTTTGGAGTGAAAAATTTTCTACAATACCACGATTTTGAAGATTGTACAAACTTTCAGATAATCCGTATCATGAAACGTCATCTAGGGTGTCATTCGTTTGCGAAATTCGTTCACTTTGTCATTAATTGCACATTCAGCTGCAACTTTCAGTTCGTGAATTTTTTAATGGGCGTCTCATGCTCACATAAAATCTTCAGTCTCTTGTCTGAAATGCTGTAATGTGTGAACTATAAGTGAGATTTGCAAGAGTTTTCCTCAAATACTGTGACTTTTGACATCAGCAAGGGTTTTCAGACGGTCATGTTGAGTCTCTCACTGTTGGTTGATTTAGGGAGCAAGATTTGTCCTCAGCTATGAGAGCATAACTTACAAACGAAATTCGCATAAAATCACGAAATTTACAGTAAGAACTAGTAACAAATGTTAATTGAGTGAGTCTTTGGAATACTTGCATGGATTAGATCCCAGGTAGTAGAATTGAATGATAAATGAACCACTTATAACTTTTCGCTCTCTGCCGACTCCAAGGACTATAGTTCTGAGTAACTCTTGTCAATTCCCTCACATGCCCATGCCATGTTGAAGGTGTGTCGTATGCCCAAATCCACCTGGCCGGCGCATCAGAAAAATAATGCTCGGTGAGAGGCTTGAACCCTTGACCTTCTGCATACAAGGCAGACACACTATCCAAGTATGCTAAATGGGCCACGTGAATGGTTCGGAAATTTTGGTCGTAGTGATGGTGGTGAGTGCGGGGCATGCCGCGTAATGAACAGTGAGAGGCACCACTATTACACTCCACTCTCTTTCGAGGAAGAAGGGCCTGGACAGTCACCAATGTTGTACGCCTAAATCCACGATGCTCGGTGAGCGCAGTTGAAAAGCATGTCTGCCTTGTATGCAGGTGGTCGAGGGTTCGAGCCCCACACTGAGCATGATTTTTCTGATGTGCCAGCCACATGGATTTGGACATATGACATTGGTGACTGTACCAGTAGGTGTCCATGATTCCCTAATTTAAATCTAAAAAGTATCAAAAAGTTTTGTTCCATAGGGAAATCCTAATCACATACCCCAAAGTTTAGAGCTAGTGTGATATCAGTTTATTTTATTGGGGCTGAGTACTCAACTGTACCCCGTTCATTTTGAAATGATCGATGCAATGACCTGAATATCAGAAAAAACTGGTAAGCTTGTTACCGTAAATGATGAAAAAGTTTTCTCGTCAGTGAGCAACATAATGGCTGAAAATTTCCTTCAATAGCTCGGTTACGTGGTCAGCATTTAATTTCTCGTGTACCTCTCAGGAATCGACGCAGTTCTGCCCAAATCTGCAGTGGATAAGCATGATGTTTTTTCAATGATTTCGGCTTCTCCCATTGTCGTAAAAAGATTTAGCTTTTTTCTGCAGAATGAAGTTTTCCACTCAGTGCAAATTAGGAAATCGAGGAAATCGATGTATCTTGCTAACCGGTACTTGGAACCACACATTGATTATGTTGAATATACACTTACTTGTTGATGAAGATTGTGATTTTGGATTCACGTTTAAGTTTGTTTTGCGTTTGAGCATACCATTTTGATTCCCGACATCTAATGCAAAGCGAAAAAGATACTACTTCATTTTTCAATATATTTTCCAAATTTTTACTATAACTTTTACCCGAATTATCATTGATTTCACTGTTAGTCGGTTCAGAACTTACAAAAACTGGTACGCCACTTGTTGTCGTTGCCTGTTCACCATCTGGACTTGATTTGGTCGAATCATTACCTAAAAAACATAGACGGTGGTCGTGAATTTCTGTATATAGTGTCCACTCTAACCACTGTAATTTACATAGAATCAAACATTCATTAGAATGACCAAAAATAACTGTCATAGGCTGTAACATGTACAAGATTTCACAATGAGCGGAACAAAGCTAATATGACTAGTACAATAACTACACTCCGTAGTGTTTTAATCAAAAGCTTGTGGCCAGTGACTTTCAACCCTTGCCATAGTTTTCCAAGTTGATTCTTTCTCAAATAAATGTTGCCAATGAATATATTAAGCTTATACTAAATATGATTTCAAAATAGCTTAGCGCTTTTTGAGGACTTGATCATATGGAAACTTGGGAATTTAATGTAAAAATGTTGTAAATTGTCCACAAAAGAGTTCAATATTTTCTTGGAAATGAAAAAGCGCACTGAGAAACCTCTAAAAACGTAGTTTTACAGCGTTGTGATCAATTTTGGCTGAGTTCTGAGCATACATGCACATGGGGGGGGGTTGGGGGTCTGGACACCCAGTAGGTTCTGATTGACCACCAGTAGATTCTGCTCGCCAGCATTGATCAAGAAAATCATGGAAGCAAATTAGAAAGAAAAGAAGAGAAAGAGGTCATAAGAATGAGAATAATGCTGTTGTTTAACGGTTTTTCTGAACTAAGCATACGTGATTCTAAAGAAGTAAAATTAAAACCTCTAAAAAAGCAGGCCAAGCGAATATTTCAACACATTTCACTAATTTAGATGTAAGAATTTGCCGGTTTTGTATTAGAAAACCTTTCTTTTCGTAATAGAGAGAAAAAATTATGCATTCCCGGTCTCGACTGACCCCAGCAGAATTTCCGAGTCGTGCATCATGTATGGTTTTGAGCTCTTCAAAGAAATTGTATCCGATCCTCCAAAATTTGCATGCTGTACATGTATAACAATAGCATGCTGCTTTTAGTCATGACCCACCCCGCAAACCCTAAAGTTATTTTCCACAGTGGACACATCTTATCCTCGTCTTATCGACCCCAGCAGCTTATCCACATTGCTCTAAATCCTGCGACATCTCTAGTCTTACATTGGTGACCGTACCTGCGTTGTTGTCGATTTCACTCGTAGTTGGTTTAGAAGTTTCGAAAAACTCAATTCCACTTTCTTTTGTTGATTTTCCACCATTTAGGCTTGCTTTGGTCGAAAAATTACCTAAAAAATGAAGATGTTGGTCGTGAGTGTTCATTCAAAGTATTGTAATTTACATGGAATTTATGTGGGTAATTTACGATCTTGAACCCGTCCCATTTTCATCCCTTCTTGAAGAACTTTTCTTTTATGACCAGTTCAAATAACTCATTATTCATTGAAATTTTATCATTTCTTCTTGTACATAATAATGTGAGTTTATTTCGAGCTTTATAATGCTTCTTATCTGTGCCAGTAAAAAATTCTATACTATTCAAACTGTTCTACTATAAACTTTGTACACGTGAATCTGAATATGTTATCATACAAAGTTATTACATGAATATGCTACCAGCCAGCCCCACATAAGAGGGGGCATTTATAAGGTGTTATTCTGGTTATTGTACAATGGAGCATATTTGTAGCATACACAGTAAACAAAAGATGGGCCGAATAATCTACATTGGTATAATTCCTTGAAATAAAGTAAGCTCCACATCAGTTATTTTTTCATGACCTCTAAAAACGGGCAAGTCAGAAAGTTCTCCAAAACTGATATTTGCAGATAACTATATGGAACAATCTGCGTTTTTAGATATTTTCTATCAGGTTAAAGACCGAGGACTTCATCTGCCAAGTTAATCTTGGAAATAGCTCCGTAGTTACAAGAAGGAAAAATACATTCCTGCACCATACCCGTATCCAGGATTTTTAAAAAAGGGGGGAGGAAGTTTTTCAATGATTTTTCTAGAATTTAGTGAATAAAAAGAAAATCATTTTTGCAATAAAGACGACCTATTTTCAGTTAGTTATGTGTGCTTGGTTTAGTGGCTAAAGTTCTTGTTTGACGAAAAGTATGTGAATATAATTATTTAATTTGGGAATTGTGATGTATAAGTACAATGATATTGCTGAAATTTTAAATGTAAAAAAATTTAGGGGGAAATCCCCCCCTTTCCCCCTCTAAATACGGGCTTGTCCTGCACATCATCCTATCAAAAGAGAATTCAGTAATTCACATTTTTGACTTTTTACCCTAAAAGACTGCAAGATTCAACATTCAAAAGAACTTCACTAGATGCAGCGGAATGTGAAGTCATGCAGATATTTTATGAACGTTCTTCAGAATGTAAGTTTTCCTGAAAAAGTTGTAACTGCTCACTATTTTAGTTGAACCAATTTGATGGAAAGTTTTGATTCGATAAAAAGCAAAATCACCCTAGGATTAAAAATCCTTTGCTTATATTAGTACTTGTATTCTTCACCTATTCTGTATATCTGAACGAGAGATGACTGTAGAAGAGTGGAGAATCACATATCGTGTTAAATATGTATCTTTAGTTAATGGATGTATTGGGCGGAGATATGAATTGAATATGTTATAGTGCATTCCAAGGATGAAATCATGTTATGTTTAGGTCTCTGCTTAGGTCAAAGACGGCAGCAATATAACTAAGAAGTCTATTGTCTTGTACTCAACTAATTGCCCTAGGTCACTCAAAGGAGCCTCATATGGGTAACAAGCTGAACATGGTGCAACAATTCTCTAGCGGAACTAGACACATCCTTCAGTCACTGATTAGTAACTGAAATGACACAAGCTTGCAATCCAAAAGCGATGAGGGTTACCTCGTATGCTTTCTGCAGGCTAACACAAAAATATTAGAAATTCACTATAACAATATCCGGAAGGCCAGGAAGTTGCCTTGGTATTGACTTCAGTAATTCGTGTGTCCCCATCCGCTTAATGAGTGTGCAATAATAATAAATATAAATATTTATGTAAATTAGGCTCGTGATGTTGACAGCCCGTTTATTGGGCAAATAATATAAAAATCACAATAAATCGACAGAAGTGACGCGCACTAGACCAAAATATGGTGAAATCATCCTTTTCCTGATTAAATTGTGACTTTGCTCAATTCACCAATTTTCCATAGATGTGGCATGACTGCCGCCCTAAGTACATCCCGAACATGGTGATAGAGAAAAAACAATTACACATCTAAGATCGCTACTGACCCCAGAAGGATTTCCGAGTCGTGCATAATGTATGGTTTTGACTTCTTAAAAAAATTAAGATCCGATCCCCCAAAATTTGCATGCTGTACATGTATGGCAATAGCATGCTGCTTTTAGTCATGACCCACCCCGCAAACCCTAAAGTTATTCTCCGTGGCAGATACATATTATCCTCGTCTTATCGACCCCAGCAGCATATACACATTGCTTTGAATCCTGCGAAATCTTTTGTATTACATTGGTGACCGTACCTGCGTTGTGGTCGATTTCAATCGTAGTTGGTTTAGAAGTTTCGAAAAACTCTATTCCGCTTGCTTTCGTTGGTTTTCCACCATCTATGCTCGCTTTGGTCGAAAAATCACCTAAAAAAAGTGTACACGTTTATCATAAGTGTCCATTCAAAGCATTGTAAATTACATGGAATTTACGTGGGTAATTTACGATCGTGGATTTTTTCATCCATTTTTTCACCCATTTTCATCCTTTCCTGGAGAACTTTTCTTTTATAACCAGTTCAAATAACTCATTATTCGTCGAAATGCTTTCATTTCTTCTTGTACAGAATAATGTGAGTCATTACGAGCTTTATAATGCTTCTTATCTGTGCCAGTAAAAAATTCTATACTATTCAAACTGTTCTACTATAAACTTTGTACACGTGAATCTGAATATGTTATCATACAAAGTTAATACATGAATATGCTATCATCCAGGCCCACATATGGGGGAGCATTTACAAGTTGTCATGCTAGTTATTGTAGTATAGAGCATATTTGTAGTATACACAGTAAACAAAAGATGGGCCGAATTGAAAAAAGTAAGCTTCACATCAGTTATTTATTCATGACCTCTAAAAATTGGTGTCAGAAATTTTTCCAAAACTGATTTTTGCATATAGGACAATCTGTGCTTTAAGATATTTTTCCATTCATCTGCCAAGTTGATTTTGGAAAATAGCTCTGTAGTAACAGGAAGCTAAAATACAATCATGCCCATGTTCTTAAGCAATGGGAATTCAGTAATTCACACTTTTCATTTTTTACCATAAAACGCAGCATGATCATTCAAAAGAGCTTCACTCGATGCAGTGGAATTTGAAGTCATGCAGATATTTTATGACCGTTCTTCAGACTGTAAGTTTTCCTGCACAAATCCTAACTGCTCACTATTTTACTTGAACTAATTTGTTTTCAACTGATGACGAGTAAAATCGGGCTTGAATTGAAAATCAAAAAAAAAATTAGGGAGATAATGGAAATGTAGCAGGTTCCAGCAATGTAGAAAAGAAGCATTAAAAAGGGCCGGGCATGGAACGCAATGGCCCGCCAGCTTAAATAGAAGATCTAACTAGGCGGATATTGGCCCCTGATGGCCCAATGGTTACAGCTCTGACTTACAATCTCAAAGTTCAGGGATCAAACCCCAATGCAAGCAAGAATTTAGTAAAAATTATTCTAATGTCATTGCCCGAAGAAGGTAGTAGATACACTACTGAAACGTCGCTCATCACTGTATTATTGTGTGTTATATTGTCTTATTCTGATAAAGGTGTTTCACATTTTTATGCGATTGTAAGGCTAATAATAATCGACAATGTATTATTATTATAAGCAATCGCAAACAACATTTCGAAAATTGTTAACTCCTTTACTTATTTTAGTACTTGTATTCTTCTCCTATTCTGTGTATCCAAACAGTAGATGGCTTTAGAATAGTGAAGAATCACTCATCATGTTAATCTATCTTTCTATTGTATGAAATCGTGTGTTGAGTGAAGATATGAATTGAATATGTTATAGTGCTTATTGAACGTTTTTCAATTGACATTGGATTTTCCAGCAGCATTTCCCTTAAAATCTGTCGATCTGATGGAGCAATCAACCAAAATTATAAAAATAATTAGTCGTGCACAAACTACTGTGTAAATTACGCATGGAATTCTGAAAGGTGACACTGAAAAGTATGTTATCAAACGCATGAAAGTCGAAATTTTTGGAGAATATTTTGTTTGCATGATTATTTCAGATATTTGATACCAGGACCATTACTTACATTCTGAGTTACCCTGTCCTTGACCATTGCGCTGATCAGTACCTGAAACAAACACATATCGTAGTCAATGTATTAATTCGATAAAAATTAAACATCCGGTTTCATGCAAAAGTGATTTTTAAACAAAAAATTTCGTTTGACGACACTGTTTTTGATATACCTGAACATTGTCTTTGCAAAAAGACACGATGGATGTAAATAAAAAAACAAAAACAATATAACATCGAAGCGACTTTCATGATCACAGTAAATTTCTTCAATCTACAAATAACATGGCGCACTAAGATTTTCACAGCTACATTTTCGACATGAATAAATTGTGATCTTGAAATGCAATCCGAAAGGAGCGAATCAAAGTTAGTGGTCTTTCACCTTAATTATAACAAAGAATTAAATGGCGTGTTAAATCCATGACGACCGCTATCGGATTTGCGCATCAACAAATGTTTCCGACACATGAACACACGGAAAACATTGCAGTTTTTATGACATCAATTGTGAAATCATGCGTCGTAGTATTTTCACAATGGTTTTACTCCTTCTTATCTGAAATCGACGTGGAAAATAAACAAAACATGAACTGATTTATCGAAGAATAGTTTTATGACAATTTCTCGAAAAAAGATATGCTGATTAGCGATGAATCCACGTGAAATCTTGCGGAAAGATTTTGATTAAATCAGTTGATCATCAGAAACGAAATACATGTATATCCACTCAAATTCACAATCCCCAAGATTTTCGATACTTGAACAGGTTGGCTCGAGTAAATGACCAGTTGAAAAGTCGAAAAGCTTATCATATCTCAACTATCCATGTCATGATTTGTTTTTGTCGAGACGCTTGTAAATTAAAAACGACAAAAAATAAGCACTGTCCTCACTGATCGGTCACACAAAGCTTTTACTGTAAGATTTTTCCACAAAAAAACATGGGTTACTTGATTACGATCGTTGTCCGATTCGACGTATTTTTTAGGGTTAATTTTATTTTTTAAAATGAGGAATGTACACACAGACGAAAATATAAGATTTTGCAAGGCCTGAAAGGCCGAAGTGAAATCATTATTCTACTAAAATGCCGAGACTTAACTAGCGTATGTGTCATCCGATTGGCCAACTCTTAGCTCGATTAAAAGCTCCGCCTAAAATAAAGTTAAACACTGGGTAAAGTTCCCCCATTATCATAGTTCATGAGAGCTGCAAATAAAAGGAGTCATAATGAAGTAAAGAAGTAGTGATTTTTTTTTTTGCGAAAAGGAGACCACTATAAAAAGAAAAATACAGGTCAACCCCACTAGGAAGGTGGCGGAAAAGCGATATACATAGTTGGAAAAAGTAAAACATGAGTCTTAAAAGACGAAACATTATGTGCACGATAAGCACAAATAGAAACGACATTGGCACATTAATCAAGTCCAACAAAAAAAAAAAAGATCGACGGTAAGACAAAATAAAAATTTTTCGGGTCTTCGAATAGGTAATTAACGGGCTGAACGGCGAGAAAAAACGTCCTTGTTTTGGAAAACGATTATTGTTGCCCCGAGTTCTACAAAAATGTATGGTTAAAAACGAGAAGAAACCCTTGAAGGGATGGGAAGGGAGGGCCTAGTTAAGTCTCGGCATTTTAGTAGAATAATGATTTCACTTCGGCCTTTCAGGCCTTGCAAAATCTTATATTCTACTTCAAATGCCTCGACTTAACCAGCGTATGTGTTTAAAGCTTAGGGCATTATCAAAGACAAAATTCGTGTAATTTGGTAAGAAGTCTATATCCCTCTGATAAAACCGCTTTGAAGTTAAGGACTGGGAACTCCAGTTGGCATGACAGGATAAAAGCAAGTGGGCAGCCCGAAACAAAAGCTTTGGAAGCCGAAGTAGAGCGTGTTAAATGTGCTTTAAAAACTGGTGTCAATGCCCGAAAGGGGCAAAATCGTCTTAATCCAACAGGAAATTGTCGCAGTGGAAACCGGCTTCTGAGGTTTCAAAAAAGGATAGAAAACATCGACTTTCAGAGCCACTGATTGCTTTGGTTGCATCCAGATAGAGCTGAAAATAAATGTAGGGGCATAAACGGGATTCCGAAAATTTGAAAATTTTGAAAGAAACAGGAGGACCACCACGTATGGTTTTAGTAATCGCTGGAATAGTAAAAGAATAAAGTCCTCGAAAAATTTTATGTAACGAATGTCCAACTTTTGAATTTCAGGTGCACTTTTTGGGGAGCTTAACGACAACAACATGATAGATTTTAAAGTAAGCAACTTCAAGTCTTGAGGGGAAATGGGAGTTACATTAGGCCAGAGATCTTTCAAAAAATGAAGAACAAGAGCAATATCTCATGTTGAGGCATAACTGGGTTTAGGTGGATTAAGGTTAAAAAATCCTTTCGAGAAACGTGTGATTAATGAATATTTGTCAGGTCGCAGCGAATTTCACCTAAATAGGTAAAAATAGCTGATTTAGCTGCAGCTATGGTGCTGTATTTTAGATTGCTTTTATGCAAAAGCAATAGTGAACTAATTCGCATGCAGCAGGTCGAAATGGATCGATTTATCCTCGAGAACACCAGCGATGCCACTTTTAATGGCCGAATTGTAGTGTTTCTGTGTTCTGCTAGACCATGATTGAAGCATGATGTCGGCAGCCTCGTTTGTAATGCCGCTGGTCTGCCAGTAACTCCTGATATTTTCCAAGCCGAAAGGCGAAGTATTTTGTTTAGCACGAGGGGATGAGGAAGCCCCGATGGGTCCGATAGAAGATCCGGCATTTGGGGAAGCAATAAAGGAAAAACCACAGGTAGAGTCAGCAGTTGGGGCCACCACAGTTGAGTCGGCCAAACTGGAACAATTAGCACAGCTGTAGCAGAGTCTAATCTAAATTTCTGAATAGTCCTGCCAATTTAAGCTATAGGAGGAAAAACAAAAGCGAAAAATTCATGCCAGCAAAGAGTAAAACCATCAAAAGCAGAAGCATCAGGGTCTGGCTTCCATGAAACAAAATGTTCTAAATGGGCATCATGCCTTGAAGCAAAAAAGATCAATGGAGGACCCCATTTTTCATTTAAAAAATCAAAATTGCTGCATTCAAATGCCAGTCACTGCTGTCAGCAAAATTTCGGGATAATCAATCAGCTTCAATGTTAAATTCTCAAGGAATATGTGTTGCTTTAATGTTCAGGTGACGATCGAGGCACCAAGACCAAATTTTAATGGACAAATGGCAAAGGAATCTATTTTAGTGTCACCTAGCTTGTTGATGTAGGCAATAGCTATAGAATTATCATGCATGAAAGCAAAAATTTTTAGGCCGTAGAGGCTGCTAAAAGTTCTTTATACTTTATATGCAAATTTAATTCATCGTTTTTCCAGAGACCATCGGCTTTGTGGGAATCTCAAAAAACGCCCCAGCCGTCATCAGAAGCATCTGAAAAGATGGTTCGAGAAACAGGGTCTGGAAAAATGTTTCTACCATTCTAGGAATTTAACTGTTCAGACCAAAGTTCAAGTTCTTTTCTGGCTTCATATGAAAGAATAATGTGGTGATTATAATTTTGTTGTTTTAAACCAGAAATCAAGCAAGCCTGCAATTCTCTAGAGAATAGACTTAGCACGTAACAAAGCCTGACTAAGTGAATCGAATTTTCTTAATAAACAAGCTGCGACAAGCAGTTTTACAGTATGCTTATGTAGATGAGAAATACATTGCCTTAAAATGTCATCAACTTTATCGTGCGGAATTTTTAGTGTTGAAGTTTTGGAAGAAATAATGAAACCGAGAAAAGTGATTGACGTCTTTGGCGCCAATTCCGATTTTTCACTGTTAACTATGAAGCCGAGCTGGGCCAAAAGAAACCTCACAAAACGGGCATCAGCTTTTAGCTTCTCATAGGACGCATTTAAAATTAACATATCGTCCAAATAAATTTTTATGCGAATACCAAGTTGATGACAAGCAGAAACTACAGGCTCCAATAATTTCGTAAAAACCCGTGGAGCTGAAGAAAGTCCAAAGGGCATGCATGTAAACTGATACAAATGATTGTCCCATTCAAAACATCAAAACAGAGAAACTTTCGGTCATTTATATGAATAGGAACAGCAAAGTAAGCATCCTTCAAGTCAATTTTAACCATACAATCGTTCAAATGCAATAAATCTTTTAGCATGAAGATGCCTTTTATTTTAAAATGCTCATATTTTACATAAGCATTGAGGGGTCACAAATTAATTACTGGGCGCATATCACCATTCTTTTTGGGAAAACTAAACGAGGTACATAAAGATCAGAAGTGACGATAGAAGAAGGTACGGGTTCGATAGCACCCTTAGACAAAAAGGAAAATGAACTCTTTAGATGCTACAGACTGATCTTGAGGTGAAAATTGATCGGCAAAGGCCTAACTTTCTGTTTAGGTGGAATACTTTCCCATTTGATCTGTAGGCCTGACACTGTGTTTAATGACCATCTATCAGAGGTCGATCTAGACCAATTAGTAAGGAAAAAAGCTAAGCGGCCAGCAATTAGTGGGAATGAGCAAGATGCAAAAATCTTGCACTCGGTACCAGAAAGAATCCCCAGAATGGATAGTACGGTCCCAAAACTTCCTGGTGCTGGAATAGAAACGCAAACTTTGGGAATGTTGATGCGATGCACCATGAACAGACGAAGGGGGTTCAAACCCATGAACCGACGATTGTCTAGGTGCAAAAGATGACAATTTCCTGAGAGCATCATGCAGGCCATTTTTATGACGATGATCTTTGAAACTGCCACACAAAGACTTGCCAAAGAGTAGAGGTGGCGATAATATCATGTCTGTATCTCTACAGCAGGCTACCAGTTCCTCCGATGAAACAGGCATGGACGCAATGTCCTTAAACAAATAGCTTACTATTTCCACACTTTATAGAATTTTGTAGCGCCTGTCATAAAGGATATCCTGTAAAATGAAGCTGATGTGACGAAGGCTGCGCTTAATAGCATTAGAAGCACAAACTTGGTCAAACGATCCTTGATCCTGTTCATCAATTACGCCCACCAACGGGTAGGCTCATTCAACGACAGACTGTTGTAAATAACGAAAGTGTTCATCTTTTCTAATAACCCATTTCTTGTCTCTTCCTAAGAAAGATCTAAGGTCCTCGTCTATAACTGGGGCTAAAGCCACTGGGGAAACTGGAACCAACATTTTCGAGTAACATTCCAAACATAACATAGGATCCTCAAAATAACCTCGTACTTCTGATATAACCACATCCTGGGTCCCGCTTGTAAGCAACAAGCATTCACATTCCAGTTTCAAGGAATCCGAAACAGTCGGAATAGCCACTTCGTTGGAAGATGAAGGAGCAGATCGTGAATATTTGCGATCAACCAAATAGCTGGCTGACATCAGGCTTAAATTGTCATCCAAAACCAAAGGGTTATTGGAATGAAGCAGAGGCTTCTTTAGAACGGAATGCATAGAAGCAGAGTCCAGCTGAACTGAGCCATTATCTCGAACCATCAAAGGTGGTTCCGGATTTGTCATAGGTTTGATGGAACCTTGTTGTAAATTGTCGGAAGGAAAAACCTCTAAGGAGGAACCTTCAATAATTGGTTCAATGGAACCCTGAGCCTGAGAAGAATCGTTCTCGTCGATTAAAGAAACTAAGTGTCAATTATCCAATGACAAATTTGCAGTAGAACCGCAAATGGTTGAAGAACTTCCGGAATCGGTCGATTTAGACGAACTGGAAGACGATTTGCGCCTGGAATGACGTCGATGAGCTGATCCATGATGAACTACACTGCAGCTATGGTGGCTCGAAAGAGCACCATGCAAAGATGACATATTAAAAGAACCGAAAGGCGCTTTAGAACAAACAGAACGTGATGACATGGAAAAATAAAAACGAGCTAAAAGTTAGCCAGCTCGAATGAACTATGATAATGGGGGAACTTTACCCAGTGTTTAACTTTATTTTAGGCGGAGCTTTTAATCGAGCTAAGAGTTGGCCAATCGGATGACACATACGCTAGTTAAGTCGAGGCATTTGAAGTAGACTAACAAAAGCACATGCCACTTTTTTAAGGCAAAAGGTAAAAGGGAGGAGCAGTTGGACACTGTCTCATCTTTGATAGTCGAGTTTTGTACAAAAAAAAACGTTGCTTCAATTAGTACTAGATTTGCTGCTTGCAGGTAATCGTTTTTTTCATTCCCAGAGTAGGCTAATATGATAGTTTCTTGAGTAATTTTAGTGCTGTGACGTGACTTGCCTGGAATGCTTTTCCAAAAAAAGTTTGTTACTGGGCATTCGAAGAACACATGTGAAATATCATCACTTGGCTCGTCACAGAAGTAGCACGGGCTTGCCGCTTTTATTTTGTATTTTTCCATCAAACGTCCTGTAATTAGTATGTTGTGTAAAATTTTAAATTGAAATTGTTTGTACTTGTTTCCCACTATCAACTTTTAAAATATTCCTAGAAATTATCATTTGTGTTAATATATCTTTGCTTCCAAAAAATTTCTCCTGGTGGAGTGCATGCCCTATTCTTAACCGTGCTACTTTTAACATTGCCTACCTTGAGGTTCATTATTTGGGGTGCAAAGTCATCTACCTCCGTTTTTTTCTTGAAATACCCTTTCATTATTGCTTTCCATTGTTTTGGGATTGAATAAATTAATTAAGTAGTCATACCAGTTGATTTTACATCCTTCATTTTTTATGTCCTCAAATTTTTTTATAAAGCTCTGATTAGGTGTCTGTTATTGTAGATTTTTTTGTTTTTTGTTTTTTTTGTTTTTTAGCCATTTTGCTTTCAGAGCTGTTGCTATAATTTCCATATGGGGCAGAGTGTTTTTTATCATTACATTGGCTTTAATTTTTGATGTTGCATTATTCCAAATAAACTTACGTAGTTTGCTTTTTTTAAGTAAAACTTTGGTCGACCTCCAAGTTAATAAAGCTGTAGATTAACTTTGAGGATATCACGTAATTCCATATTATAACTTTGCCATAGAAGGTCAAACCTTTTGATTGCCACTTTTCACACTCTCTCTGACATTTTTTATTTATTTTTTCTTATTTTATTTTATTTTTTTCCGATTCGGCGTATGGTTTAACAGCAAATGAAATTATAGTACATGCTTTCGACTTTCAATATTCACAACTATTCCAAGAAAAATAGACTATAGAGTATTTTTTAATTATGTTTCTCGTGCCTTGAGACCGCGTACTTATAGAAATTTTTACGCTAAACATTTTGCTGTAAGCACTTGTAGAAAATCACTGTTTTGAAATTTTTCGGAGATGTTAAAACTATCGAACGTGATGAATTAGTTCTAAGCTAATTAAAATTTCTTTCGTAGATAATGAGCTGATTGTGGGGTTTTCTGGACAGTACGAAATTATGCCAATCCAAATCATCAAAAAGAGACGATCCCTTAAAAATCGTGAAGTTATTTACTATAAGAGACCACCCCGAATGAATCAGCATTTCGAAGATAGATGACGCTTAAATAATTTTGATGACGAAAATGAGAAACTGGAGTTTGAGACCTGCAGCTGGTTCCAAGAAAGTGTCTCTCGCGCGAAAATTTGCTCTGTCTCTCGATTTTTGCTCTGTTTTGGCTCTCCGAGAGACAAAAGAGAGAAAATGAATTCGACGAAATTGTCTCTGATGGAGAGATGCTCCGAGAACCAGCTCTGTTGGAGAGTGGCTCTGTGAAATGGCTTTGCGATAGACAATTTAGAGCCAAATAGGTTCCACGAACCAAAAAAGTGCTTACGCGAGCAAGAGCAGAGCCAAAAGTTGTAAGCCTGCTAGGGGCTGGCTTACGACTATCTCTGTTTTGTTTCTTTTACATTTTTACTATGTATTGGGTCGCAAATCAAGACTGCTATGCTGTAGAGTAATTATTCGTGTTTTAAGTTGTTCATAGCTCCTCTCTTTCGCGATGTTTTCCCCCGTACGGCAATTTCGAAGAAAAAAATTTGTTTTTTTTATTTAGCATTGGAGATCCAAAAATTGACATTTTTGTTAAAAATGGAGCGCCGAAGACACAGTAAAACGACATTTTCTATGGAAGGGGTCATCGATACCCTAAAATTATCTCAGGAACAGAAACAATAAAAAAATAAATCAATTTTTTTGACTAAAAAGTTCGCAAATCACTTCAAAAATTAAGTTTTTATCTACAAAACCACGAAAAAACGACGATCCAAATAATTGACGTTTTGACCGTTTTTTGCTTCAGAAAACACAATTTTTCAACACAACTTTACCATTTTCGACAGTTTTTCTCAAATTACCTGCTAAAGAATTGAAAGAATTAAATTTCTCATTTTTGACCGTTTTCTGTTTAAAAATGAGAATTTTCTACTAAAAATCAAGATTTTTTTCACCGTTTTTTTGTTAAGAACTCACCGTTTTCAATTGAAAGTCGACATTTTTGACCATTTTCTGCTCAAAAATCAATATTTTCTACCGAAAAATTAAACTACTTATTTTAAAAATACTCAGTCATATAGAAAATTAGCAGAAACGCAGAAACGCACGCAAAAATTGCTTTAAACCAATTGAAGAGGTGAAAAATTAATCAGGGAAGCGCTAAAGTGTCAAAAATGACGTAAATTTTTATCCAGCGCTGTCTCTCTTTTTGGCTCTCGTGAGCAAGCTCCCGAGCACATTTGTGGAACGGATTTCCAAAGCCAAATCAGAGCCATCTCTCGAGAGACTGTCTCAGCCGAGCCAAAAAAACTGGCTCTGTCTCTGCTCTAAACTGGCTTTCGGGGAGCAATATTCGCGGAACCGGCTGCAGATCATCAATGTATAATTATGGTACAGTAAAAAATAAGATCCTGGCGGCCATCTTACTTTGGCACCCATCTTTATATGGCGTCTTGTATCATTGTTGTATAGTAACATGCTACATTCCATCCGTAGGATTGATGTTTCAGCCAATCTGCGGGTCCCGAACCCGGCCATTTGTTTAGCCTTGTTTGAGATGAACTCACGCACTTACCCCGACATTGACCAGTCGTGGGACGGCTTCGGCGCCAGCCAGTAAGCTCTCCAACGTCGCTTTGGCGCCGAAGCTAAGCTTGAACTTGACCCTCATCTTGTTTAGGCGTCCGTCTCATTTTTTCGCCCGTATTACTCTGACGCCCGTCTCAATTTGGCGCCGTGTATGTCCTGGTATACAAGCGACGTGTTTTCATCGGTCTATTCTCAAGTGAGCGATTCCTAACTGAGCGAATTCTCAATTGAGGGATTCCCCAAATTTGCGAATTCCTAATTGAGCGATAGAGAATGTAATAACACCTTCTTCACATTTTCCTTCTTTATCTTATATTTTTCTTTGTATGTATTTCTTTTTTCTTCCGTTTTGTGTGTTGCTTATGTTTCCGTTTATGTATATTTTTGCATTTTTATCTTTCATTTTCTTTTTTTGTCATCTTCTTTTTTCTTTTTTGCTCATGAAACAATACACTACATGTTGTAATTTTTAATAAAGCATTGTCTCCCATATAATTCTTAAACAATTCGGCACGCTCTATTTCCTATTCAATTTTATCCTTTGTGATTTTTCTTCATTCTTACCTACTTTTCATCTTAGTTTTTTCTTTTGCTTCTTTATCTTTCTCTTTTTCTATTCTCCTAATTCTTTCTTTTTTGTTCTTTCTTCCTTGCTGATTTGTCTATCTTGCTTCTTATTTCTTGTCACTTTTTTCATGTTTTTTCTTTTGCAAATGCTTTTCCACCTATTTTCACTAATTCTTAATGTCTTCATTTTTGTTGACGTTTCCTTTCTCTTGATGTTTTGTTTCTTCCAGCTTTCTTTTGTTTATATTTTTATGAAGATTTTCACACTTACAAATATGAAAGACTCAAGCATGAGCAAAAAAAGAAAAAACTAGCTGACAAGAAGGAAGAAAATGAAAGAAAGCAGAGACAAAAGATGAAAACGTAAAAACATACATAATCGAAAACATAAGCAATACACACAGAAAACAAAAGAAAATAGATATACATACAAAATCTTTCAATATAGAACTTTTTTCTCAAAGAATAATGGTTAGAGTGTGCTCACAAATTTTCAAACAAGAAATAGTATTCGCTTCCCACTATTATTATTTACGCACAAGAATTTCTCGAAAAACAGATTATGGTATAAGGTACTATCTTACTTTGGCGCCCGTCCTACTTTGACGCCGGTCTCACTATGGCGCCCATTATTTACTAATGATCTTTCTTTGATGTCTTACATTGGCGCCCATCTCTCTTTGGCGTCTCATCCTTACTCTGCTAATAAGATTAACGCCACATCATTTTATTGCCATTCTAAATTTTATTCAACTTTATGATTATCCTAATAAGTAAGCGAGATTCTACGCATTTCCGAGACCAGACCGACATCGAAAATCATATTTGACGCGAGCAACGTTGGCTTAGGATTAGGCTTAGGCCATTCAGGGTGGCCTGTGGTCTTTATAGCTATTACGGTAACGTAAAACTGTCAGTAAAACTTGCATAGATGAAAACGGCGTATTGAGCGACTCTCAAGAGAGCAATTGACAAGTGAGATTCCCAAGTGAGCGAATTCCAAATTGGGAAATTCCAAACGAACGATCGAGAATGTTCTGCATATTTTCCTTCTTTACCTTACATTTTTCTTTGTATAGGCAAGTTGAATAACAATGCCATTTTTGTCGTTTTTCGATTTACAAATATTTTATGAAGTCGTGATTTTCATCTTTTGTGAAAATGTTTGCGTACCAGAATTAGGCGTGTCACTAGACTTAATACTATCGTATGAGAGCCCAGCTTATACAAAAGCTAAGGGGTGAGTGCACATTTGGCTGTGCTACACCCAGTGCTATACAGAATAGTAGAAATTACTATACTGCAATATACTTCAATGTACTATTTCTCCCACGCTATTACAACTTCTGTCAGCTAGAATTACCATGATTTGCTATAATAAAAATTTTTAGACATTGGATGCTATGACGTTGAAAGTTCAATTTGAACTTTCACCACCAGAGCTATTCACAAAAGAAGCCTCACTTTTGGAGCGCATATGCAATCGTGGATTCCATGACACCACAAAAAATGTCGATTATTTTAAACATGTTGCAAAATTTCATGATTTCGAAACATTGTACGTCACATTGCTTACGTCATCATCGATACAAATTATAACTAATTGCGAAACTTTTAGTGTTACTTAGCAAATTATTGCTAGAGGTGGTCATCTGTGTTGCATGGAACATATGTAACTTTAGTAATGAGCTTCTTTCGGAGCTTGTGTAGACGGTTATTGTCGATATGAATTTTGCCGCAGCTATATCTTTGATAGGCAGAAGTGATTTAGCATTGACAGTTTTATCAACTTTTTGGGCAATCACTGTCAATTATATTTTATAGGTCTTCTGGGCGTGGTAAATTTGACGGGGAAAGCAGTACCACCAAATTTTCGAGGGTGAGTAATGTCAGTTAAGAAATTTAAGCAGTGTTTTACTTTTCATGTGGCAATGCCATACAGTAATTGACGATAAATGCCTTCTTGAACGGAAATGAAAAAAATTTGGCGTCAGTAAGGTGCGTACTGGGGTCCAAGGAAATATCACACACACTATAGTTCATTTATTTTGAAATGGGTCTCAGGATGCTAATTAAAT
Source organism: Romanomermis culicivorax (assembly GCA_963922205.1). Lineage (NCBI taxonomy): Eukaryota > Metazoa > Nematoda > Enoplea > Mermithida > Mermithidae > Romanomermis > Romanomermis culicivorax. The sequence goes on along the minus strand of CAWUHX010000227.1, from coordinate 72,757 downwards.
AATCAGTAGAAATCCGTGAGCAGATAATAAACTTGCATCATGTGCTTAGATCCTTTTAGTCTGTTTTTCTCATAACTGCTACAGTCAACAGTTTAAAAAAAGCTTCTGTTTATGGTGGTTGCACGAGCATATTGCTGCGCTCTGCTGGTGAGTTGGACAACTATACTCCATTCATTTTAAAATGATCGATGCAGTGGGCGGAGTTTCGGCACTTGCAGCCTTACTTGTGGCCAGGAAGTCAATTTCGATAATCTCGAAATGATTGAAAAGAGTGATCATTAAGGACTCAGTACCATGGAGAAAAAATTTATTGATTAGAGTCAACGAGCCTTCCATATTTTCGAATAAGAGTTAGGCTGCGACATCGTTGCATCAATCACTTAAAAATGAATGGGCTATGGACTCTATCTCTCAAAGTAGAGGGATAAAATAAGGTGTTGTTTCAAAGCCTTATAGAAATAGAGTGTCTTCAATGTACTCTCGAAATTTTAAAATTTCTCATTTGCTGTATTAAGGACACTTTGAAAAATAGTGTTATTCAACAACATCTTTTTTAAGCTAGAGACACTCAATGTTTTCTAAAACTGCAACGATTTTTTATATTGCTGAGTTCAGCTTCACGTGTAAATAAAACATTGCAGATGCTAGAATCAATATTGGTTATTATTTCTACAGTACCTGACAGGCCTCACTTTCTCACTCACTTTCAATCTGAGATTGCCAAACCAGGGTTCAATCTCAATTGGCTATCTCTCACCATTGTTACAACTTTTTTCAGTTTTCTTTCTCATTAATTTCAACAACACTTCATGTAGCACATGAAGCGTTGTGAAAGAGTAACTGCTTGAGTTATTGTTGGTACTCAATCTGTGTTCTGTAGTCCCTAATGGAAAACTTTGATCGAAATTGAGATTTAACCTTAGTCAAAAAATAATGCCAGAACAGAACCTGTAGAACAGTACAGAACAGTGGCATGAAGAACAGTGCTCGTTTTAAAAAAATATTGCAGATCATAAAAAATCTTGTTGCAGTCTGTTTTTCTCAAAATGCTTTCGGGAAGGAAGTTATATTTTATATTTTCCTTGTTGTCTATCAAACAAAGAGGCCGTATGGAACAGAAAATTTGTGATTTCATACTCAAATAATTCTCATGAATTTTTTTTTGGTAAAATTTATATGGTAAAAGCTTTGAGTGTGTAACGACTAGTTTTGAGAAGTAATTTACTTTATCCTAAAACGGATGGTGGTTACAGTAGGCGGCGCGGGATATGGTAACAAGGGGGGATACGAAATGACAATCAATGGCTGCTTCGGTCATCGACAACAACAATGGGGACAATGCGTGTTCGGCTTGCAAATAATAAAAACGGACTTGGTTTAACTGCTTTCGTATAAAAAGACGCCGCGCTTGCAAATAAGACGAATTCGAAAAACTAAATTCGAGGCGAAAACGAACTAACTAAATCATGCTTTGCTTCTCTTTAAAAATGGCACTTTTGGCCACTCCCTGGGCATTGCGGGAGGTCTTGCTTCTGTCCATCTTCTTCCCCCAATCGCCGCTTCCTGCTTCCTTATTCTTGCTAATTTAGTCAGACCCTCCAATGCTTTTCTAGTACTGTATGCTTTCTGTGTCTTCTCTGTGCTTGCTTCCTACAGTGGGCTTAGCCACACCTCTGTGCTTCAGTGCATGCTTCTGTATCTATTTCCTCTGTGTACACATGTTTTGTGGGACCGTCGCTACCATTGCACTTGAGACTAGTGTCTGGCAGGACTTCTACTCTTTACTGTGTGCAGATGTTGTTTACGATTTCTGTGAGGAATTTCGGTAGCCGTGGAATGTATATTTCAGCGTAGGTTCTAGGGGACCAGCTGCCATTATGCAAATTAATTGGGGCGTCTTAATTGGGTCAATAGCGGCTACCAGAGTGTGGAAGGATCAAAATAAAGTACTTCACATAATTTTACAGGAATGTTTGGGTGTGAATCCCAGACACCCTTGAGACAATAAATTATGAAAATGAAATAATATTTGATAAATGACTATCACATGCAGTACTGTGAGGCTTTGGGTAGTGCCGGTTATTACATGTTCTATGCCTTGACCGGCAGTGGAGAGGGTATTTCCAATTGCTTGGCCACTGCCTGAGATCATATTATAAACTGTATCTGAGTTAAGAGACATTTGGGCGATGTAATTGATGAGTTTTTTAACAACATTTTCAAGGGTGTGGGTTTTGTAAATGTATTGCTTTAAGAAGAGTAAGTTTGTCGAAATTGTTGCAAGGTGATCATGAAATATTGCGGGTGTGTTGAAATGAAAGAGGGAAAAGTTTTGGTTAAATAAGATTTCTAAGGGCGGATCAGTAACATGTGGGGATCCCATTTCGCTGACCCATGTATTATTCTGTTTGTAAAGGGCTACATGCATGTGATGGCAGTCAACGGTTTGTGAGAAAGGGGTCAAATCGTTTCCTCCTGGGTTCAAAAACATGAGTTTGGTTCCCACCAGAATAGGTAAAAGTTTGTAGCATGTTTCGTTGATTTTATGGTTGTAAAAGACTTTAGATGCGTTTACTTGTTTACAGGGCCAGACGGTGAGGGCTTCTCCTGTGAATTCTGCTATTATGTCGGTTTGCTGTAGGAATGCACGCACCCCAAGGGTTGCATCAAGGCGTAGAATTTGCCATACGAGATCAAGGTGATGCTGTGCCTGTCTGCATAATTCACTCCATACGTTTTTGAAGTTTTGGATTTTGAATTCCTGGATTTTGTCTGCTAGATAGTTTAGTTTTGCGTTAATGAGTTCAAAATCATCAAAATCGTAGAGTGTAGTATGGGTTTCGTTGATTTGTGGGGTTAAAAAAGGCATTACCATGTGGAGTTCTTTTGTCTAACTGCACAATAATGCCCTGTTCAGTTAGGACACTGTCTTGGATTTCTGGGCAGTTGGGGTTCGAAAAGAGTGTGTTTTTGAGGGAGAATGCACCTTGTAGCTCTTCTATTATCATGTGGGTTTGTGTCAGTTTTATGGGATGTGTATTTTTGTATTCTAAAGGGCATAAGTTTTCGAATGCTGTTTCATTCCAGATAATGGATCCGTCAGCCGTGACACAATGGCCTGATTTTGGTTTGCATGACCCCAGGTCACCTAATGTACCTGTCATTGATTTTCCATTCCAAGATGCTATTTGTCCTATTTCTATGATGACGTTAGTGACCGACGTACAGTGGTCTGTACAACACCATGTGTACTCTACACTTAGGGAGTTGTTTGTTGACCAAAATCCTGGTTGAGTTTTGTATAATTTTTGACCGTTGTGTTCTTTGTCTATAACAATTGCCTTACAAACGTGCGGGGTTAGATTTTGCATTTCAGTTTGGTCGAAGACAATACCTTTTGAGCCAAAAAATCCAGTATTAGTACAAATTTTCCATTTGCGAACACTGCATTTGTATGCATCTGTTATGTGAGGTTTAGTGAAGGGGATACAGATTTTTCCCAATGTCTGTACTGGTTTGTCTACTGTGGAAGGGGGCATACATGATACAAGTTTTGGTATGCTGATGGAGTGACTGCTCAATGAAGTTCCACAGATCTGAAATTGGGCACTACACAATGTGGGGATTATTATTACAGAAAAAGATACAAAACAAGGACCAACATAATTTTTTATTGAAGGTGTGCCTGTTGTTGGGGTTTTGCGGTTTTGAGCTGAGGGGGTGGCCGGTTTGTAATCTGAACAGTCTGTAAAACTTTAGAAGTTGAGTCGTGGGATTTTTTATTGTTTTCCGTTCTGGTCAGTTTGGTGTGCCTGTTGTTGGCATTTTGCAGTTTTGAGCTGAGGGGGTGGCCGGTTTGTAATCTGAACAGTCTGTAAAACTTTAGAAGTTGAGTCATGGGATGGGGTTTGGATTTGCTTACTCGTAGGGGTCCGCAATAGTGTTTGGGGGGGGGGCGGAATCTGTAGGGTTCGGAGGTGAGGCCATGTAAGAGGGATAAGAGGTTGCGGCTGGTTTTGGAGGGTGTGTCTGGGGTGGTGGGCGAGTTGGCAGTCTGTTTTCGCGGGATTTGTAATCTGCGGGGATGGTAGGCGGCGATTTTACAATTTTGTTGGCCTCGGGCGTGGGGGGCGGTGACTAATCGGGAATGTCCAAGTCGAGGATGTATTCCTCCTGACTGCGGCGATGGGTGGTTGGCATTATAGATCCTAAAGTAGTCTGAGGGTGGTTAGTTATGGCGGGTAATGTTGAGTAGAATGCAGGGTCATCAATGTCCATTAGGGGTTGGGGTTGCCTGTACTCAATGCAATTTTGAATATTACCACTTTGTTGGTTTGGGCAATACCTACTTGTATGACCTCTCTGCTTGCATAGAAATCATTGAAAATTTGAGTAGCGTTTTGAAAGGCAGTTATCAGATCTATGTCCTGTTTGGGAGCAGTGGATGCATCAGCTTTTACAATCAGGCGTAATGTGATTATTACGGAAACAAATTTCACATGATTTTAGGGTCCTTACTGAATTACAATTGTGAGCTACATGTCCGAGTTGTCCACACTGAAAGCATGTGGGTTGCCTAGGAGTAGTATTGTTCCTGTAAGCATCATTCCTGCTGAAAGTGTTGTTACTGAAAACTTAAAATGGCTGAAACCGAATAGCTGAAACTTCATAAAATTTTGATAAACTTGTTTAAGGCTTTATGAAATTCTGTTTGTGAAAAATCGTGGATTTATATAGTCGAGAGATATATGATTGTTCAAGCAACGTTTTTTGGAATGCTAAATGTTAAAAATTCGTGATTTAATTGTGTACTTTTCAAAAACCATTTGGTAAGTACGTTTGTCTCATGGCAGATTCGAATCCTTCATTGCGTACTGTGACTCCGAAAGCCAATAATGTTAATGGCAATGCAATCTTTCTTCAGGTCTCTGGATTGTCAATCAAATCCACTTCAATGCGCCAATTTTGGATGTCGTTACTTGGGTCGATTTGACGACGAATGTACTGAATCTTTTAAGCAACAAATTCTTCAAACAATCACCAAGTATACATGGCGTATGAAAAACCAAAATTTTGAAATGATCAATGCAGGGAGGTCACAGAGCAACTTTCATTCAGGCTCATTGATCCTGTTTAAGAAATTTTTTTTATCATACAGATTTCTTGATGGCAATCTTTTTCAAGAACTTCAAGACAACTGCCCATGATTTCGTTATATCTAAATGATGTGATCTAACGCTGCATCTATCATTTCAAATTAAATGGGTCACAATGGAGTCAGTTGATCATTTGCGTTTACCCTTTTTTCCAGTCAAGTGTGTCATCTTTCTGGGTCGCATATGGCATTGCCCAAAAACGAAAAATAAATAACCAGCTCATGTGAAATCTGCTGCAGTTGAAAGTACTGCTCTACTTTAGTCTCAGAGATCAGAAGCAGAACTCGAACAATCATGGACAAACCATAAAGTGGGCGACCAGATAATAATAAACAAAAAGTTAATCTCCTAAAATACGAAAAGGAGAACCTTGGCATCTCACATGCAAAAATTTGGAACATCAGAAACACACATTAACAAGACTTTCCGAATTTGACATATGCCTCACAGACATGAAAAGTTGGTACGTTTTTCATGGTCGACATGCAAGGATCAATGTATACCCTGAGTTGCGTCAGCATAGTTTTAGAGAGAGCAACTTGGATCATGTGATAAAGTCCTTTGCTCAGAATTACTCAGCCTCGGTGAATTATCACCCTTAATCAGCATGTGTTGGACGATTTTGGAGCCATTAGTTGGATTTGAAGCTTAAAAATATCAGTAGCTGCGGGGAATTTTTTTGTCTCACATGTCTGAACAATTTTCAACCTTTTCAGAGTCATCAGATCTCAAGATATTTTGGGAAATTTGATGCGTTTAACAGGATGTCCCAATATATTTTCGAGAATTGTAGTTGATGTATTCCATAAATACAATTATATATGTTCCACATCATCTTTTCATATGAAACTTATCTAATGACATGTTATTCACTATTGTCCGTTCAATAAAAGATTTAGGAGCTGGACTAAGGGCTGCAGCAAACAGGCATTTAGTAAATGGAAGAATGCTTTTATCAATGATTGAACTTGCTTGCTAAGCAGTTTGCTGTTAAAATCTGTTCAAGTTGAGTCAGATTTCGGTAATTATTTCCTTTACGAAGGACCAGAAAGAAAATTTGTACTAAAATTTTTTTACAGTTGTCGGGAGAACGATATAGATATTTGTCTCGATAATTGGAAGGACGAAAATGATCCGGATTATGAAGAATTGGATTATTCAGAGTATGATGCTGGAAATTATCATTGAAAAAGAAACTATCTTTGTTTTGTAATTTTATTTCCAGTGCGAATGTTTGCAAGGTCAATCTCGGGTATTGTATGACGTACATGTGCAACTATATCATCATGAAAGGCTACACTTCGGATTGTACGGCATACAAGACGAATCTACAAAAGATAATTAACAAGTATTTATAGCGTGTTAATTTTTCTATCTGATTTAATTGAAGTTCAAATCTTAATTTGAAGGAACATTTTTATGTCATTTATCATATACAGGCTGTTAGGGCAGTGGTTAGATGCATAACTAAAGAACTAACTTTTATTGTTGCAGCCTTTTAGCGTTTCCTCATTTTCGTCATTTCGTCTCTTTAGATTTGTGATTGCTGTAAGTGCTTGATCAAGAATAGTCATTTTCAAGAGTTAACTATAGTGAACGCCAGTGGAATAAGAAATATTCATTCTCCAAGAAGTGGAGTGATTTCAAATTCAAGTTATTTAAGACACACTTTCTGAAAAGTTTGACATTGACTAAAGTAAGTTTGGAATAAAAGTGAAAATCGTGCATTGCAGTTATACTGAGCGTTGTCACGGCGTTTATTTCGTATGAAAGTCCAAATTCGCCTAGTTACAGTATCTTAAACTTTGGAATTTCTCCATTTTTTAGCATTTTCTGCTACGTAAATGTAATTCAAAAAAATCAAATCCTAGAAAAATTATAATTATATAGTAAACCGTTTATTATATGCAAGAAACGAGTCTATAATTTTTTATAGAAAAAATTTCTAATTCTATGTTTCACGCTGTTTTAAAGTGTCAAGAAAGGTAGATAAATGCCGAAAAAGTCATTTGAACCTTTTTCGGACATTTTCCTATAGGACGTCGCTTCTTCTAGCATATTTTGTTAAAATTTCAATCCGATTTGCATAACGTTTTGAGAAACAGAGAAACTTGCTCTAAGCAGTTTTATTCAAATAGTTCCTGAATCTAGAATAAATCATTGACTCCAATAGAGTTCTGACAACACAGGATCCGACCTTACCAAATACATCAGAAGAGTGTAAGATGGCTCGAAGTCCTGATAAAGTTTTATAATTTAGTTTATGCGGCTTACTTACATCTCATTTTTGATAGTTTAAAATAGAATAAAAGGTATCAAGTCAAGTGCAGAATTAGAAGAAGTTTTCCATGGTCTGATTATGTAGTCTCTTTCATTTCGAATGTTATTTTTCGGATAAGAGTTGGGAGCAAGTACCTCAGGCTAAGCAACTCACTGATGATTACTATATTAAGGTTTAGCACAACATCCTATTTCGAGCTCTAGGCAACAGGATGCAAAGTAGGATAGTATTTGTTTCGTTTATGTGTGTATTTGATTGTTTTAAGCACAGTAAGTGTTTAATTTGATGCTCGACTGATTTATCCATGCAAAAACAGCTTGTTGATCATCAAAAGTTGAATAACATGGCTGCTTTTCATCAATTGTGATGTAGAAAAGAAAAGGAAAATTCAATCCTTGTGCAGTATGAGAAAATAAACTAAGTAGAAGTTATAGTCAAGTGGAGTAATTTACAACAATTGGTAGATTATTTTTATGTAAATAAATAGTATTTGTCCATTTCAGCTGCTGATGAACATATTATTTTAAGAGGCAATCATTAGATTGCTGATGATAAAAAATGGGTCAATATTGAGACATTATTAGTGGATCATTGGAACTGAAGCTCCTAAGGGACTACAGCAAATTTTTGAGTTAAATACAGGTTAGCTTAGATTGGAAATGCAAACTAAGAAATATCTGAATTAATTTTGATTTAATCATTTAAGTGTCATTTCTTTCAGTGTACAATAATGACGAAATGGACAATTGCTTTCGAAGCAAAACTCAAACAGCATCGAAGGCAATAGTGACTGGATGATCCTGAAGCACTGCATGGCTGTAAATAGAAGAGTGAAAATCATTGTGATCTTTCTATACAATTTTATTCACTTTAGTACTAAAGAGACCTTAACCTTAGGTTTCATGAATTTAAATTTTCCTTGGCATTGAGTAAATCAGGAGTTAGAAAATACATGAAGATACGAATTTCTAAAATGTGAATGATCAGATTTTTCACTTCCCCTTCCAACAGGAAAAACAAAACTTTTGTATCATTTTTCTTACTTATAAGCTATGCAGCACCTATGCTATATTCTATTCCCTCCAGTTAGAACTCGAATGATAAAACCTGATCTATTGATTCAATTTGGCGATCTAAAGTGTTGTGTAAGTAGTGTCTGGCAGGGCTTGCTTTCAACTCCCTCGGGAAAATAAGCATTCGAAAAAACAGACTATAGAGCATTTTATTCTGCGTATAATGAACGTTTGACTGTAGAGTCAAGTCTATAGCTATGCAAATTTTAGTTTTCATGCGAATGAATGGTGTCGTGATATTCAGCATGAAAAATACTCAGATATCTAATTTTCTTACATTCTAAATTTTAGAAGCAAAGACTACATCCTTAGAAACATTAATTGCGTTACTGAACCACTAGAAATGACTACTGAAGCACTGGAAACAACCACTGAACCACTAGAAAACAGACTATTGAATCACTAGAAACGACTACTGAATAAATGGAAAACAGACTGCTCTAACGGTCATTGATGCAACCGCAAAATGTACAGCTGCTGATGAGACTAACTGAATCATCTAAGTAACATTGGTGCAACCGGCAGCTTGTTTAGAATGTCATATTTTCAGTTTTCCCATCGATAAGATACAACGTGATCCCACGACTTTTTCTGGCTAATTTCTGGGCATTCTGTGGAAACCGACTCGAAGTCTACTTTTTCAGCTGTCAAGAACAAAGCACCATAGCTTGCGTCGATCAAATCTTTGGACGAATCGGAAAATTCAAGCGGCAGGTGGTCGTCGCACCACCCACTACTACTACGACCAAGAAAGCGACTAGCACCAGCAGCACTAGTACTAAAAGTGGCAGGACCAGCACGACGACCAGTACGAAGCCAACGACTACCGCGGCGACTACCACTAGCACAACCGGTAGTACGACCACAAGTACCACCACTAGGACGACGAGCAGCAGCAGCAGCAGCAGTAGCAGCAGCAGCAGTAGCAGCAGCAGCAGCAGCAGCAGCAGCAGCAGTAGCAGTTCGACGACATTTAACAATGTGATCAGTGAAATGAAGTGAGTATCAAGATATCCAGATGTTTAGTAATTTTTTAAAACAAAATAGCAAATGGGACATCAATCGATAGCTCACTTTGAAAATTATCCAAAAATGAAATTCTTTGTGTCATATCTCTACTTCTGACGGAGTTATGGATGGTTGAACTTTGGCTTGGATCTGATTGACATGACATATTTTTCTTGCTGCTGATTAAACACATGGATTCGGGATTTAAATCGAAACTGAACAAGAGATGATCTACAAAGGTGTAAATTCTAAAATCATGTACTATGGTGCATTCCGTAGTATGAAGTGTGTCACTCTTATATCCAAGGACCTTCTTCACTCAAAAATTTGCATAAAGTTGGCGGGATGAATCTGTGATATTAAAAGTTACAGAGAATGTCGATAATGCTAGTTTGTCGTTAAGATTACAATAATTTTCCAAGACAGAGTTATGCCTTTACTTAACCTTATCAAAGGAGAAATGGCTCTTCAGATTCACAAGTGAAAGAACTGGTCAAACTCATACGATGTGATTTTTTGTCATAAGTAACGAAGAATTATACATTCGTGTAAAGTTTGATATACAAAAAAAGCTATAGCCAATGATGATAAGAAAACATTTCGAAGTGTTTCAACGTATGCAATATGTCACAAAAACGTGCAGTTCGTTTTTTAAACTGAATGGCGAACCCTAGACTTTAACTTGTGGTCTAAATTTACAGACTGGAAACTCAAAGTTAAATCACTCAGTTTTTAGTACAGTGCCGTGCATCATTTTCTGAAATCCTGACACAAATTTCGCATTTCTTCTTCTGATGGAAAAAACAGTCAAGAAACACACATGTTCCACTTGATAAACTCACCTCGCGCAATGGCTTTTTAAGGCAAACATTTTCGTAATTTTTTTGTCATTTTGATTCATTTTCGATCTCAGGACCCCTATTCGAAAAATGCATCCCTGAATAAGACCAAATGAGTTTCCAAGATTTTTTTGCGCTATTCGAAAGGTGGACTGACACTACAAGCCCCGCGGACGTGAAGCAAAGTTTTTTCTTGAGATGCTTGAATGCAAAGCAGGAACCATTTCATAATAACTTATTCATCACTTCGTGCTAAAATGTCACATAGGACTAAAAATTTTTGAGCCTACTCAAGTAATCATTATCGTCGTCTTGGGTAGAAAATCCTACAGTAAAAGCCCACTGTAAACGACCCTGATGGCGGAAGTAATTTCGTGTCATTTTTCAATTTAAAAAGCGTCTAATAAAACTATAAAATATATCCCAATTCATCTTAAACACATGGGGCTGACAAATTTTTGTTGTTTTCTGTGGCACTCTTGACCACCATACATCAGCTGCAAATTGTGACCACCTATAAACACGTCGAAATGGAGGTACACCGTTTTTAATCACGTCTTTGAATAGATCTGAGCAAGATCTATCGATTAGTACCCAATTCAATCCGTTGTGAAAGAAAAAACCTCTAATCGCCTTGAAAAGTCGCTTTTGGATGGGCTAAAACTCCTGTCTGGGTTAAGTCAATCTTCCTTCACGCCAGTTCGTGCAAAAGAAGTTTACCCATAAAAGCATTCAACTAATTACCAGAATGAAAATCGGAGTCGCTATACGGATCTGAATCCGCGGAAGCTCGACAAGTTAATCATCGGCGAACTTATGGAAGGTCTGAGGCGCCATGAAGTATTTGCTATACTGAGACAAATTAGTTCGTTAAATTTTTGATCTATAGCTCATTCATTAAAAATGATTTTGTAAACGTGGACAAGAAGATCTGCAATGCACATGGACATCTTTTTCTTAAAATTTGCAGGTTTAAACAAAGCTTTTGCGATAGGACTTTAAATTCAAAAATTGCTAGTGGTTTGTTGAGTGGGCTCAAAAATTTTCAGTTGAAATTGTAAAAATATAAAAGAGTACGTGCTTTCCACTTTGATTATCTACATGCACTTAAAAAGTAGACTACAGACTGTTCATTTGAGCATCTTTCTGCTTCCCCAGTTTCTTTCATTCTTAAAAAAATGAACCAAAACAGATATAGTAAGCTAGTATTCAAAAATTATAGGTTTGCTGAAATTTGAGTTGATTAATTTTAACGAACTATTTTCAGCGTGTATAAATGCAAACGTAGACCGTTGACGTGCATGAAATCGGCGTGCCATTACGTCGTGCATCACCAATTGGCCAAAAAATGCGGCGCCATCGTCAAACCTAAACTGAGACGTTTGATGAAAATGTGCAAACAAGCGACTGTGGAACAGTGCATCAGTCAATTGCCTGCTCTTTGATCGTACAATTGATGATAAAAAGCAAAAATTAAAGAAGAGTATTAATAGCTATAACAAAATAAATCGTATTATGGAATATTACATGTTGCATCATGCACTGTATTAAAAATCTTCTACTGTAATTTTTTTATACAGTTTGAAAATTTGAAGCTCAATATAACGTCTTGAGCAGAATATCATAAAATAGGAAACAGTACTAGGTTTCCGCATTCATTTTTTACAACAATTACAGACTATAGTTTATGCAAGAAAGTAAATATTTAGAATAGGGTCGAAGTTTACCATCTGATGTTAAGTAAGAGTCAATTCTTTTAGAATTGAAGCGATTATTGAAATCTATGCAGATAACAACAATTTTGAATCAGGATAGGTCCGGAAAATCGGAAGATTGTGTTTTTGAGACTGTTAAATTATTTTTTTGTGCGAAATGCAACATCTAATGAGAAAATTATAGTCTATGTTTCTGGGAATGCTCCTAAATTATAAAATTTGAAAGCAAGTACGATTTTATACTTCTAGATTTTTTGTAAAACCTACTAGATTCAAAAATTTAGAGCATGTTTAATCATGTTCAAAAATTTTTTGAATGAAAAATCTTACTAGAAAAGCTTGGTGCAAATGGTCTTAGCGATAGTATTGCTTTTTCATTTTTCATACAGAACTATTTTATAAAAATTATATTGTTGAATATTATAATGCATTCGATGGCCCATGATCACTGGAATGATGTGGTTTATGCACATGGTTTACAAAAAACTATGGATAAATATGTAAACAAGGGAAATTTCACCAGTACGGAAATTAGAAAAACTATAATGAAATTCGAAATGTTGAGGAATGTTTCTGTAGGTGAAAAACCTGCAACGCACGTGTGCTTTTTTTTCTGCTTGAGCATTTTTTTCGTTCCAAGTCTCATTTTAAAACACAGACTACAGTAAGTGATGCAACGTCTAAGATTAAAGTTAAAAAAGCAGTTAATCTCTGATATTATCTTATCAGGTATTTTTTTGAGATACATCTAAATAATTAAACCTTTGGGAAATTTGTGCGAATTCCATTGTGAAAAAAAGTTGACGGTTTCAAAGGATCGATGTAACATTGTTCAAGTGACCACAAATCTAATGCATTAAAATATGAGAATTTGCATTTGTAGGTCTCTCTCGCTTTTTAAATGGTCTTATGGTTATTCAGTCATACACGAGCCAGAAAGCAAAATCTGCCAAGGTGAGTCGAATTTCAATTAGTCGCAACCTGGCTAAAATTGAGGAATTCCACTTTTAATTACGTTTTTGAGTAGAACGCGTGCACAAACACCCCTTACCGACATATGCTCAGTACGTACCAAGCACAGTTGTTCAATCTGTACAAGAAAAAGATCAGGAGTTCACAAAGAAAGCTTGATCATAATAACAGTAGAATGCATTTTATATAGTTGAAAAAATTCTATTGTAATAGCCATGAGTAATTTTCGACGACAGTTCTAACTTTAGTAAATTTTTTCAATTCACAAGCATTTTATAGAAAACAGAGTAGTAATCGTAACTTTTATAAGATGACCTGTGCTCAGTTTGAGCGAAGATTCGTTTTGGAGCTCCCATCTAGCTAGAGCACGAGTAAGCGTAAATCATCAATTTCTTTCCATATGTATCTATCAATGCATATCCATACCAATCTTACGGTAACATCAAATAACATCAAATTGATATTCATGTTAAGTAAGTGTCACATTATTTCGAGATGGTTGAAACGTGCTTTCGACGACTTGCCCAAAAGCCAATAAGTGACACAATCGCCTTTACCCTTGAAGATTGAGGAAGTAAGTGAGCAATGTTTTGGTCAGCATAAAAACTTACCTTAACCATGACAGTGCCACGCTTTTCCATTTCGTAGCCGCCTAATTCTTCGAGTATAGTAAAAAGACTTTCTGATATGTGAACTTTTTCGGCTGAAAACATAAAAACTGCAAAATTTACAACAGTGCCCTGTTGCGAATAAATATGAGTCTAGGAGTCTCTGAATCCTCTTACAGATAACTTTTGGACTGGAAGTGTTTTCAGTCGTAAAGGAGGCAGCACTTTCCGGAGTTTTTTTGTGTTATTGGTTTTCACTTAGAAAAAGTCCTGCATGAAGAGAAGATATTTTTTAAACATATTCCCAGAAGCAAAGACGCTTTTCGGGAAATTCCTTTCGTTCGTTGCTCAGCATTCTAAACGGTATTTATGGAACTAAATTATATCAGAATGTGTTGCAACCAGAGGGCAACCAGTGGCTACATCATCGCGAAGAAGTTTTTAAAAATGAAAAAAACAACATAGACAAACTAGACAAAGGAAGCAAAACCGGTACTGACAGTTCAAACATTGAATTAAGCGACATCGATCTCCTAATTATTCATGTGTTTGGCAAAGAACCCTCGGAAATCATAGTAAAATGAAAAAATATCCACATCCAACTGCTAAAAGCATTCACATGCGGTTTCAGTGGATCCAACCCCATGACGCTTGTGCTGGGTAATGCCAATAGCTATTTGGCAAATTCAGTTTTTTGTCAATTGTCCGCTTTCTGGAATTTCTCAACAACTGTTCATTTCTAGCTGATTCTCTTGGTTTTCTAGCTGGTTATCAATGCCACTCACCTGTTTGAAAACACTAGCAATGATCCGTCTTATTTTCAAAAGAAAAACTGTAGGAATAGTGTATATTTAATCCGGTTTTTGTCGGATACCCTATTGACTTTTTTGATCCATTTTGTCGATATTTATTACAAGTTCTGCAGCACCTACGATAAGCGAAAGCATTCTGGAAAATTATGAATATATGAATTGATTCTTGGTTGATATGAATCACAAAAACAATAATAAAATAATCCCTAAAAACAAACGAGATTTTGTACATATGTCTGTATTTAAAATTACTCCAGAAAAATTAATCCTAATTTATCTGCAACCCATTCAAACAGAATATTATCCCTAAAGCTGCCCTTTCTTCTTAATTTACTACTGAATACCTAAACGACGAATTTACTAGCTCTTAACATCTGCAACCGGAAGTTCATTCTTACTCCTAACTCCCAACACACGCAACAGGGCCCAGATCACTGCGCAGTAGGTATTCGAAAGATGTAGATTTCATCGATTGAATGATGAATTGATTCGTCAATGTCAGGGAATGATTATGTAGGAGATACTAAAGAAATTTGAGAACTATACTTCGTGTGGGAGTGCTCAGACCATGGTTCATATCAGTTCTGATACTTTTACCATAAAATATGCGTGTTGATGCTCAACGCTGAATAGCTTCTGTATAGTCCAAGTCTACTAACGTCAGTCAAATTAGTACAAATATAACCTTGAAAAGTAAGAAAATGAGTCATTTTTCCATAAGCTCCACCAACCAGTCTGTGAACGAACCGTTTTTTAAACCATTCCGTATGTCATATTCTGAATCTGAGCCATTCGGAGTTACAAACTCAACGTTTCAACTTACGTTCGCCAGTGCTTTCCATACGAGAAGCCACGTTAACTGTGTCTCCGAATAGGCAATATCTTGGCAAAGTGACGCCGATGACACCCGCCGCAACGGAACCGCTATTCAATCCGATCCTCAAGGTCATGCGACTACCTTTCATATTCGGTATACAAAATTCTTGTGATAACTGGAAAATAAATTGATTTGATTCGTTGAATTCTGAATATGGAAAATTTTTGAATTTTTTTATATGACATCAATCTGACTTGGAAAGAGAATATAATAAACAAAATTTTGATGGGGAAAAATGTGATCGTATCTGACATTTTTTTGACAACACGATTTCATAAAATAATGCAAGGTAGTTGTTCGGAAGACATGCTAAATTTATGTCACCAGCTTCTGAAGATCAAGTTTTTTGAAGCTATAAGGAAATGTGCGCTGGACAGTCTATACTTGCTGCATTTTCAACGACAAATCGGCCATTTGACTAGCGTGTTGAATACCATTTCTTGTCGGTAAACCGCTAACGATCAAATATGAATCCAGTACAGTTTCTACCTGCAGAATAAAAATTTTAACTGGCTTGGAACATAACCTGAACATGAACTGAAAAATCAACAATGACCTTGTAAGCATCGTAATGTGAAATCGTGTCGTCCATAAGTCGATAGATCATGTTCAAGGTGTCGACTATTACAACAGGTTTCTTATTCAAAGTAACATCGTTGAATCCAATGACACTCGAAAAATATACTGTAGCTGAGTCGAATACTTCTGGTTCGATTTGATGCCCACCTTTTAGAGCATTGGCCACCATCCTGTGCATAAGAAAACCACACGTAATTGTTATTTTTTCTGTCGTAACCTGCGAACTTGGAAAAAAATTAATCTGAACTTATTCTCATATTTCCTCTCTTAAAGTTAGATTGTGAATAGTTGATTTCATCACAAAACTCGAATTCGCCCTTTGAATTCTTAACAGGCTGATTTTGACTACAGATCCTTCTAGGTCGTGGGTGTCATGTACTAGATGGACAATACCCTCTACCATATGTGCAATTTTTTCACAATTTTTCTAAACGTTGAAATTTGAAAGCAAGTTTTTCAAATCTCGCTGTCCATTGTGGGCAGGGTTTTTTATTTTTGCACACAGCAACCAAATTTCGGACTATGCAACCTAATTTTTACTGCGAAGTTGCACGGTGCAACCTGGACCCTGACGGTCCTTATGATTAGGGTATAAAGTTTCCTGTCCGATAATGCATTGTATGTGTTTTAAAAGGGAAATTACAGAAATTTTTCCAGCGCTTCGCGCAGAATTTCAAATGATTTATAAATTTATCATTGCGTGGTTAGAAAATTTCTCTCTAGTTAATGCCCGCCCATAGAATTTTAACATCAACGAATTTTGAATAAATGCCTGATCATGTACTTATTCGATGAAAAAATCAAGACGTTTTTCGATTATTTTCACAAAATCTTTTTGTGAACCTTCATTAGTTCGACTATCGTAAACATAGTCTTTTTGCATTTAGACAATAATTAAAACATCATCAACTCAAAAGAGGACATTAACTGGAGCTATTGTTGGTTGAAGAATGAAAAATCCAAATCCTTGGTTGCTTGCCTTATTTTCGAATTTCTATTTTTCCCATCCGACTGAAAAATCATCGAATTCATAGAAAAATAAGATCTTTCCTCGCAGAATAAAGGTTAAGAAGATTTATTCTTCAGCAGAATACAATTTTTTCTCCAGCCCCCGCTTTTCCAAATGGTGAAAAATCTGAGATTGATATACGATAGTTGCAGAATAGTTGCAGAAGAATTAGATGAAAAAACGAATTTTCCAATGTTTTAGAAGTCTCAAAATCTAAATTTTCCCGGCGCTCCGCACCGAAGAAATTACAGTTGCCAGACTTTTCATTTTCTTCCTCAGGAAATTCAGTTTTCAAAGTCTAAAACTGACGGGAATTAAATGCAACACAAAAAACTAGATTTTCATCATTTTTCTGATAAAATCAGATGAATTTATCAATTTTAGTGTGAGCAACCAAAAAATTTCTATGTGCAACCAAATTTTTCCCCCAAGTTGCACATTGCAATCTATCCTGTGCAAAAATAAAAAAGCCTGATTGTGGGACTACGTAGACGATGTAGCTCAAATGAAATTGACAAAAAAAATTTGGGATCATGTGAAAATGCTTCTGCCCATCAGACATCCAGTATTAGCTTTACATATATGACTTGAATTCCATCAGATGAGGCCTGATAAATAAGTTTTGACAGCCTATATCAAGTTCAGTTTTTAGGAATTTATGTTTCCTGAACTCATGTGATCCTTCAAACTGGTTTCGAGTTCACAAGTTCCCAAAAAGCTCATACTAACAAAATTAAAGTAAAAAGTGTCCCGACCGTGAAGAGTTAAGCTAGAGCCACCATATGTCAAATTAGCCGGTACTATTTTACAGTATTTGAGGGTTCAACATTGTGTGCACAATTCACGGATTCATCAACAGAGCATATAGCTTGTATAGAATTCATAAAAATCAAAACGTATTTATATAGTCTGTTTTTCATAAAATGCTTCCAAATAATAAATCTGGAAAGCAAGTACTATCCTATATATTCTGCATTTTCGGCCAAGCTGTAAGTCATTTGGAATTAAAATTTTGTGACGACATTCAACTAACATTTGGAAACTTTTAGAGTAAAAAAATTTGCAGTAAAAGCTTCATGTGCAATCACAGAGAAACATGACGTTGCAGTTCAGCGTGTTAAATTTCCATTCAACAATGCATTTCTATAGCAACATGTACATGAATTTCTCTATTACATGATTCTCAGGAGATAATTCCAAAAAGGCACTGGTTTAGTGTAGTTACAGTTCAAGGTGTATTGTAAATCTAGTCACATGACAGCCGAAAGCGCTGCACTTTTTGCTCCCAAATAAATAGCACACTTTTGAAAAATTGGATATTTACCTGGGTAATAACTGGTACAAAACGTTGTCGGCTCTTTTTCGTTCTTCGTTCGTTTTTTCCGTACGTTCTTCGATGATTTTTTCCAATTCGTTCGTATATTTTTCCAGAGCTTTCAAGACGTGATCCATTATATTTTGTCCACTAAAATGAAGCAAAAGTTAGCATAATGGGATGAGTCTCTTGAAGGAAAAATTTTGACATCATGACCCAGTAAGATAATATGACTTTTGATAGTTTTCTACAGAAACATTCTCACATTCTGATCCATGTAGTTAACTCGTCAAGCCGTTTTCTGTGAAAAATATCCACATTATGGTCCAGTTAAGTTCAGGTCATATTCAGTTGACTTGTGATGGATCTGTCAGTGAAAAACATCTTAAATCCTCAATTTACTAGCTTATGTGAAAAATTTTTCACATATATTCACTTAAGAGTCCATTTTTCTTGAAATTTACATAATCTATCTAATAAATTTCAGATTATATTCAGTTAACTTGTGGTGCAGTATTCTGCAAAAACATTGTGACATCTGGATTCAGGAGGAGGTCAGATTAGATTCAGCTTATTCGTCAAGCAGTTTTATATGAAAAATATTGTTATGATACGGCAAAGATCAAGTTAATGAATATTTACTTGGAAAAGTTTTCACAGTTTCAGATCAGGTTACATTCACTCACGGTCCGTTTTTCTTAGTATTTCTGAAAAATTAAACCGGGAAGCTCCGGGATAGAACTAGAGTGAACATACTCAACAAACCTTCAACAATTTTTTCCGTAATGAAATTTCAAAGTATATGTGTATTATGAAAACACTACTAACTTTTGTAACTGTTTAACATTAAAAAAACGGACTGTATAGTTTGTGATAACTGAAATTGAAAAACTCACTGCTTTTTGGTCTGGGCGAAAATTTCCTTCTTCAATTCTGTAGTCGCGACGCGTTTCGACGGCTCTTCGCTCCAACAGGCTTCCAAAAGCGACAAAAATTTAGTGTCGAAACTGCCGATGGGACTCAGGGACGGCCGTAAAGGATTTCCGTTGTAGTCCAACGTTTTTAGCAGTGATACAATTTCTAAGGATAGAAGATTGGCCCGGTAAATTTCTTCGCTTAGATTGAACACGCATCCGGATCATGCAAGCACGTATGGTGGAGGACATCATTTAAAAAGAAATTCCAGGGATGATATTTTTGCCAATTTTTACATTTTTTCCAAAGTCGCAGAAACCCTGTTGATTTTATAGCCCGGGATTGTATATTCATATTGCTTCTTTAAAGGGTGCCCTACATTTTTGGTACAATGCACTTTGCTGTAGGATGAAAAAAAGCTTTTCTTATGTCATGGCGGTACATCTACTATCCGGATCCAAAAAGTTTGATTCATCAGATCTGCATTCCGGATCCAGAAACTAACTGTGATTAGATATCCGAACTCGGATCAACTTGCGGAAACGTCATCATTTTTGCAACAAAATCGTGCACTTTGCAAGATGATTGACGTACGAAACCTCATATTTGAAGGTCTGTTTACGAGGGAACGTTTCCAGTTTTCATTCTAGAATTGGACATACTCCAGTGCATTCGATAGCCTGCGACTGCTGGTGTAATGTTACTCTAAGTTTCCTCGTGGGCCTAATCTACACATAAATTTTCATACTTGTGCAAAACAATAGAAACTTGGCTATACTTGGTCTAAGGCAACACGAAAAATGTAAACATGTAATTAGCCGGTGATAAAATCGATGGGTCGATTCCCAACTGAGTGATTCTCAATTGAGTGAATTCTCAAGTGAGCGAATTCAAAATTGGCGATTCCCTATTAAGCGAATTCCCAACTGAGCGAATTCCCAATTGAGCGGTTCCCATGTGAGTGATTCTCAATTGAGTGAATTGCCAAATGAGAAAATTCCCAATTCGGCGATTCCAAACGAGCAATAGAGAACGCGACAACATTTTCTTCACATTTCATCTTTCTTTATTTCTTTCTGTGTGTTGTTTATGTTTTCGTTTACGTATATTTTTGCATTTTTATTCTTCGTCCGTGCTTTCTTTCTTTCATTTTCTTTTTTCTTGTCATCTATTTTTTTCGCTCATGAAATAATACATTACAAGTTGTCATTTTTAATAAACAGTGTCTCTCATGTAATTGTTATACAATGCGGCACGCCCCATTTCTTATTTAATTTTATCCTTTATGATTTTTTTCTACCTTCTTATCTACTTTTCATTTTGGTTTTTTGCTTTTAATTCATTATCTTTATTTTTTTCTAGTCTCCTAATTTTTTCTTTTTTGTTCTTTTTCGCGTTATTTTTCATTTCTTCTTCGCTGCTTTCTCCATCTAGCTTCTTCTTTTTTGTCACTTTTTCATGTTCTTTCTTTTTGTAATGCTTTTCCACCTATTTTCACTTACTCGTCTTCATTTTTGTTGAAGTTTCCTTCTTCTTGACGTTTTCTTTCTTCCAGCATTCTTTTTTTATATTTTTTGTGAAGATTTTCACACTTACGACGATGAAAGACATAAGCATGTCAAACTGTAAGAGAATTATACGGAAGACTTTTTGTTATGGTTATTTAAAATGACAACTTGTAATGTATAGTATCATGAGCAAAAAAGTTAGATAACAAGAAGGAAGAAAATGAAAGAAAACACAGACAAAAGATGAGATCGTAAAAACATATATAAACGAAAACATAAGCAATAGACACAGAAAACAAAAGAAAAAAGAAATACATACAATGAAAAATATGAGATAAGAAGGAAAATATGAAAGAAGTGCTATTACATTCTCTATCGCTCGTTTGGAAACGACCAATTGGGAATTCGCTCAATTGTGAATGGCTCACATGGGAATCGCTCACTTGGGAGTCGCTCACATGAGGATACACCATTAGTAAGACATTGAAAATTTTAAAAACTCACAATTTCTTTAAATCTGGTGATTATCGGAGCAATAAAAATTCATTTTTCGGAGACCTCGTTTTTATTAATTTTACCTCCTTGAGTATAATGCGCGTCCTCGAACGGTTGCTTTTTGAATAAAATCTGATAGAGAATCATTCCAAATTGATAGACGTCGACCGATTTACGGTTCAATACTAGTTCGCCGCGTACTATTTCCGGTGCCGAACAAATCAATACTGAAAAAAGTCACACGTAGTATAGAAAAAACACGAAAAAGTAAATCAACACAATACTAGAAAATGAATTACTATTTTCGATTATATTTTTTTCAATGTGTACCGCCTTTTCGGACTCCAAAATTTGTAAAACCCTGTCCACGCCGTAATTGGTCAACTTGAGCGTCCAGCGACCGTCCACAACACAATTTTTAGCGTACAAAGTGCCGTGGTATCCAACTGTCGATGCGTGCAAGTAGTTTAAACCCTGAACAACAATTTTTGTTGTTGTTCAAATTTGCATACGAAAGTTAGGAAGATCCAGATCTCTTTTTTACATACTGATATAGCATCTCGTATCAGCGAAACTTGGAACATCTCGTCGATTTTGATCACTTCGTTGAAAAGCACGTCCTCTAAACTACCCCTCGAACAGAAAGACCACATACTGTAGAAGTAGAGGGCTTCGTTGGGCGCGAAACCGACGAATGTATTCAAATTTTCGTGCTTCGCGTCTCTAATCTGTTGTTTGATAAATGCTCATAATGTGAATTATGCTAATTTGTATGATACAAATTATTCAATGTATGCATGCAGGTAACGGGGTCTCGAGACCCGTAGGGGGGTCGAACGACTTCTTTGGGGCCGGGGTTCACTGATTCCCCAAAATTTTAGGGTAAGGGCTCCTGAAGAAAAAAAATTTGATTTTTTCACAAAAAAATCGAAAAACGGTTTAAAAAATGATAATTTTTGTCTAAAAAAGAGTAAAAAATGTATTTATTGCACAAAGTGCCGAGAAAATTGATGTTTTTGACCAATTTGTATTCAAAAATTGACATTTTTTCATTAAAAAATTGACATTTTCCAGTATTTTTCCGATCAAAAGTATGGCGCTCCCTATGACTACCATAAAGCCAGCCATGGCATTCGAAAATCCTTGTGGGGAGGAGGTTCGCCCAACGGCTAGCCACATGGTCGACGATATCTGCGGTGTGTTCCTATAGCACTTCCCCCAATTACATGTATGTATTCTAGAAATCTGAGGACTTAGAAACCAGCAAACATACTTTTTATTTTAGCTTTTGTAAATTTACAGATACAGTAACAGTCAGGATGTATTAGTACAGTAGACCCTCGTTTTTAGACGGCAGTAAAGACGCTCCAGTATTTCATTTTAGTGATCGTACGCAAAATAAGCGAGAAATACGAAGTTATTCGAATTTTAAATCTTCAGAGTGCTAAATATGATTAAAAAATTTAATATAAGTCTACTAAAAATGAGTAATTGTTGATAAAAGTCTTGTTAAACTTTTTATAAAAACTATTTCTTCCGAAGTTTGCATATTTGTCTGAGATATGTGGAAGAATGATGTATGAAAAATGGGAAAACCAATGGCTTCACGTCGAGTAACTTTTGAATATCAACGAGGACAAAATTCTACAGTATCAGAAGTTTTCATTACTACACTACCTAACATATGGTCAATGTTTTTGGAAGAACGTGTTAAATCCCATGACTACAAGAAGTTCTACTACAAAAGATACAATTAATGAATACTTCATCAGCCGTGCGCGCTAAAATTTCGTGTGCTCATCATTTTACTGTTTTTGAAGCTGTTATTTGCACTTGAGGTCTGAAAGTCTCAATAATAGAGGTGGAAATTGCGAGGCTCATATTCTTGAACAATTTTCAACATTTTTTGGGCTATCAATTTTACTATTTTCTCGAAAAACGAGTGTCCTAGCACACCCTTAACCATTGTGGGCGGTGGTCTAGGATAAAAGCAGTTTTTTTGTCGCCACATGGCCCTGTCCTTAGAAATTCATCCGCCAACTTTTAACGCAGCATCAGATGCTGATATTCTGCTTTCATCGAATTTGTATGAAAGCAGTCATACTTTTTTCCAAAACGCTTTTTGAAAACACAATTAAAAATTAGTTGGAATAGAAATGAAGCAAAAACTCCCAAATTTTCGAATTCATGGCTAAAAGTTTGGTGAAAAGGCACGACTTTTTAACAGTTAGGTTAAATGCTATGAGTGGAAATCTAATCGTAGAAACCATATAGTACAATGTCTAACTTTACCGTATTAAGTGGATGGAAAAGATCATAAGACCCTGTTTGGTTAGGATTTGGCTTGAACCTGAGTAAAAATTGAATTATAGCAAATTCGGATCGATCCCGAAAAATTCAATTTTTTTCTACAAAGCTCCTGATCAGAAGATGGAAGATGCCTGGATGATTATGAATTTAAACGCTTTTTAATGGCTTATCAATGTGTTATTCATTGATTTCGAAGAAAATACCGGTTGAATTGGGATTATTGATCGTCACTCTTTGTGGTTTCTTGGATCAATTGTTGGCTAACTGTCTATAGTGTTTTGCATTTATGCAAATTTTTGTGCAAAGAAAGCCCAAGGCAAAAATGGTTAGTGTAACATTACTTCAGGTTCTGTGAGCTATTAAATGCACCATAGCATGTGCGATTCCATAATTCTCTCTTGGAAGCGTTCCTTCGTAAGCTTGTGGTCATGCTGTCGCAACATATAGAAACAGTGTAGTTATTTCCTGGACTTAGGTTTAGGCTTATACATGTGGCACTATGCTCAACGCAGTACTCCTATGCTATAACATACTAACGTTATAAGATAGATGTAAGCTACTCGATGGAGTGCTTGACTCATCACACAATATGGAAATAAACCGGTGATTTCAAAACAATTTCTCACCGCTTTGATGAACATCAAGTCTTCTCTCGAGAAATTAATTCTGCCCGTCCTACTGTACTTTTTGGCCATGACTCGCTTGCCGAAATAGACGCCGATCAAAACGCCTGAATCGGCCATCGATTTGGATCTCAAATTCCTATCGCTTTCTCCGACCGAAGAAGCATCCAGTGACGAAATTGTTGTCCCGGATGCGATTGACTTACAAAAACGATTTATATTGACGTAAGTGTCAGGATAAAGCATAAGTTATGGTTTCTGTTGTCAATGCAGGCATGTGTAGAGCGTTAGACTACAGTAAATTTATTTTGAAATGGTAGACGCAGCGAGTAAGTCCAATACGAATAAATTTTTCAAGTGCTACTGTAATTAATTAAAGAATTGATATGACGGGATTCACTGTTTTTCTACAGTATAACGTTCCCAACTACATAGAAATTGCGCGTCAGATTGAACATACTTTTATTGATTGCCGCTTGTTCTATCATTCTAAAGTAAATGTACTATAGAAATTACGATCATACTTACCCTCGCCGATTTGCGAAACTGCGTGAAATTTTTCATGTCGACCTTCCACATAGTTTCGAGTAGTAGCATTTCTAATTTTCGATTCCTTGAAATCGCTAATTTTTGTGAGTTAAGAGCACTTCATGTGAAGAATTTTACCTGTAGAAGCATATCCCGATAATTAAGCACGCTAAGAACAATATTGTTGCTAAGCCAACAAGCACATCTGCAAAGTGAAATTCCTATGAAATTCTAAAAAAACGGAAGTGCCAAATCTGAATGATTTTTTTACGCATGAATTCACATCCATACAGACCTTTGGGTAATAAATTCCACTGAATGCAACTCCGTAGCGGGTCGACGTAGAGGAGGTTGGATTTTTGATCTCACCCGGCAGAAAGTGTTTTATTCTACATATATTGACCTCATCAAAATAGTCACCTTTCAAGGCAAGCAAGAATTTTTTGCTAAAATACAGCGAATTGACTATCAATCGATAGATATCCTCGAGATCTATTCAAAAACATGACTCAAAATGGTGTACTTTCTCTTTTGACTTAGCTATGGGTGGCTAAAGTTTGGTTGACCTATTCTAGATTTTCCTAACTGTCGATGCGCGATCTGGAAACAAGTTAGTCATTACTTTACTTTACAAATGAATTGACTCTGGTATGTTTATGAAACAAAACTTATGTAGTCTATCAACCGATCTATACAGAATCAGCTGTCACGACAGAATTGGCAAATTTTTTTGAATTTTTCTTTCATCTGATCAGTTTCAATCGTAAGTGTTTTTATGAGCATTTCACAAGCATTTAACAGATACTTTACGCGAGTTTCATCTCTTCTGAAATGACAGATACAAGGATCACGGAAAATTAAGTTCAACGGAGGATTTCTCGTCCATGAGCGGCAAACAGAACAACTGGAAATTTCCTTTTTGATTTTGGATCTCAGTATCCATATTGAAGCTTAGGCTTAACAGTCTCCTTAGGCTTAGGCTTAGGCTTAGGAAATTCCTGTGGTGTGCGGGGCCATGGTCGAAAATCTCTGGTAGTAGGATAAACCGGTTGGGCCAAAATTTCTCGAGTAACACTCAATTGTTGACTTTTTGGCCTCTCCATTGTCAGGAAGAAATTTAGCAATTTTTACGGTAAAACTTTTTTACTGAGTGAAAATTGTGTGTCAATTAGAACCAACCACTTGGCTCGCGTCGAAAATTTTGAAGTGAGTTATTAGTTGGCTTGAACCGCTGTTTTTTTACTATGTACCAGAATCGTATTCAAAAATTTTAGCACGGGAAAATTTTTATATTTCGACGTTCTAGACAAGTTAAGAGAGGATTTTTTCGACGCTGATGTACAAAATTGAATGCATTCATGACTGTAAAGAATCTAACAATTTTATCTGCAAACGTTGTTTTAGTCACAAGTTTGACATGTAGAACCTATCAATTTCTTGTTTTATCCTCACAAAGACTGAATACATTGAAGTTTCCCTCAAGAGACAAATGAAAGAGCTGGACTGAGAGTTAGTTTATTGGCTTCCAGGAATAGCTCAAAAGCAATAGTTTTTGTAACCTTATATTTCAAATATTAAAGTTTCATGAATTGATGACTTGAAAATACAAATCAAGACTTCCATGAAGGAAATAAGACTCAGAATAGTCTGGTTTTTACAAAATGGTTGTGAATTGAAAAAATGACAAAAAATAGGTACAGCTCTCAAAGTCGATCAAATAAAGTTCTCACTGCAGGATCTTTTATACAAAAAATAAGGGTTAGCTGAGAAGACTGAGAAGAAGAGTTTTTAGACCTATACGACATATTTTTTTAGCGAATATTTTGGGAAACAAGCATATATTTTCAACATTGGGTCATGAAAGCCAGAAAATTGTGGCCTTTTATGTCTTTAAAATGCAAGAAAGGGTTTCTTCTGAATTCAAAATTTCATTTGTACTCGAGACCATTTCGTACTTAAAGTACAAAACAAAACTGACTTGGACTTGATTTTGATTATTTTTACCGTTTTCCAATGACAAAAAATTGTTGTATTTATAAGATTTTGTAAACGATTTCTACTGAGAGTGCTAATTTTTATCACTTTGTGATTTAGAAACAATATGAAAAACAGTCAGTAGTAATTTTTCAGTTCGTATTGACCACGGTTTTTGTTTCTCTGGACCTTAAATGGGGCGTAAAGGTTTACAGGTTGTGATACAGAAGCTAATATAAAAAGCAATACGTACGACTGGCTTCTGTAGCTGCGTAAATAAAAATTTCGAATCGAAAGACTAGAACTACGGTTTGCTTTTCTGGAAACGCTCAAGTGGAAAGTAAGTACTATCTCATATTATCAACATTTCTTTCTGAATCATATGTGGCATAAGACCAGAAATTTGTGAGCCTACTCAACTATAATCCTTATTCTTTTCGAACATCGTGTGAATGATTTTGAAGGCAATGCTCATTTCTTTTCATATCTTTCAATTTACAAACATTTTATGAAAAACAGGCTACTACATGCTTGTATCTATTCTGAAAAACTGGTCTCTCACATATCAGGTAGGAAGTTGCAGTCGTCTTGCATAATTCGTCAAGAAAACCACATACTGGAGTATCTCTGACGGGGCTTCCATCCAATGTACCCCATTTGGGAGCGCCCGTCACGTTCATGGCCTAAAATAGTCTTTATGATAACACTGTAAACCGACCAAAAAACCAACGAAAAATACTCGCCTCCATATCGCTATTGGCCGATGGTCTACCAATGGTCATGAAAGTGACCAGTTTGCCTTTTCTGTCGACATGTCTTACGACGAAACGGGGTGTACGATCGGCGTTTGAATTCATGGCCACGTAGCCGAAAAGTCCTGTAAATTCTCGCAATAAAGTACGTGCTATGAAAAACGCCTTCGAATTATACCCTTGAACACAACCCCTTTAGTTGCGTTGAAAATGGTCGATCCGTCAGTGTAATTGGCGCCAGTTGAAGTGACCGTTTTGTTTAACGATATGCCATAAAGATACATGGAGTCGTAGAAGGTGGTTAATGGCAGGTAAGACTATAATATATATAAATAAAATTGAAGAGAAAAAATGATCGCAAAGCAAATCAAAGAGAAAATTTTCAATATATTGACGTGGAAGTAGCTAGAGGGCTTATGACCTTGTCCAGAAAGCATTTGACTTCGCTCAAACAAACGTTTGACTCCATCAAAATTGCGATTTGTGAATGCGAGCAAGAATTTTTTTCTTTAAAAACGCAAAAAATTGGGTATTAATTGATAAAACTCTTTGTGATCTATTGGAACACTTGATTCAAAATGATATGCCCTCATTTTTGACGGTCATAGGATGTTAAAACTTTGCTATAATTTGGTTGACATCCGCCAGGTTTTTTTGCTGTCGATTGTGACGTTCTCTGTCCTAACCCATTACAAGGTTGAACTTTCAACTTGATGTATGTTGCGATAAGAATTTTCATTCATTGGATTTCGCCAATAATGCCACTTGTTATATACCTCAACTTGTTATATACCCTAAACTGATATTTCCATTTTTCCCCACTTTTTTCCCTACAGTAAAACTTCCCTAAAATAGCCAATCTAGTATCAAATTCGATCATGTGTATCTGTCATATTTTTGTTCATCTTTTCAAAATTTATATAACTATGCATTTCGTGTTTCTTGTTATGGTGTGGCCTTTTTGGCCATGTTGGCCAGTCTGTTTTTTCTCGTCTTTTTATGCTGTATTTGTCGACCATATTAATCGTCAACATAATAAAGTTTATTGTGAACAGCGTCCCACCTGGCCGACCCCGCACCCGTTCGCCCCTGTACGTTTTTTCTTCTATTTCCATTATTTTATTATTTGCCTTATCCATTGATTATTATTATTATTTACCAGCAAATTTCGAACCTCCGTCAATCTACATTTATCATTCTATTTCCTCATTTATTTTCTTCGTGTTTATTTCCTCCCCAAAATTTCACCAATTTTACACTGGTAACCGTACAAGGCGGAGCCAGAGCAATGATGTGATGGAGGCAAGTCACCCTGCAGGCATCCTTTACTTTGGCTCCAATTTATCAATTTTGGCAGAGACCAAATAACTGACCAATCACAAGCACAAATTTCGCATGCTTTTCCGACTAGTTATTTTTCACACATAGAGAAAATTTTGCTGCGAGGTATCACTTTTCACAGTAGAATTGAACTCCAGCCTCTAATGTCACTGTATCGAGTTTTTGTATGTAACCGATTTTTAAACATTTTGATTTTCGGAAAATAACAGGAAGAATTCTTCATGCAGATGGCATGATCTTATAGTCTGTTTTTCTTCAAATTCTTCTAAAAAATGAAACCAAGGGAAAAATCTGGTACTATTCCATACACGTGTGTGTTTTACTGATGACCACGATTCATATAGAGGTGCCAATTTGAGAAGAAATTTAACTAATCCTAGGAAAGATGCTACAGTAGTAGAAGTCTCGTGAATGTGATTTTGACAAATGTGTCATTTTTTGTCATTTTTCAGTTTAAAATAAATAAAGAATAGTTTTCGGTGGGGGTTCTATTGAAGGATGAGTTCGCCGGGTTTAATTCCTTTTTCATTGATCATCAACTAGAAAACTCAAAATTTTGTAGATTTTTGACATAAAACTTCATTTGAAGCTTGGTGGAAACGAGAAACAACATTGTTTTCGTCAAGTCCTTCTTCTGAGCTGAAGTCAGCAGTCTGATAAATCCTTTAGCTTATTTTAATGAAACTACCCATTCTTGTAATGGAATTGTGATCCATTACCCCACGGGTGTGACTGCAGGAAGGTTTGGAGTACCTTGGTATCTTTTTCCAAGTTACAGGTATGCTCTCTATTGTGATTCGCTTATTTGAATCAGTTGGTTAAATACAGAATGGGGGTGGAATCCAAAGCACCAGGTTCAAGTTCTGTACCATTGATACATTTTCTGAAGGCGCTCCCACGTCAGAGAATGGGATTTTCCACATCCGGAACCTTTTGGATCAACTACTACTGAATTCCTCTTGGGCCAGCGCGCCAGTGCTTTACCGAACTATACTAGTAACTCTGTTGATTCCTATAGTAGGCAAAAAACCACTTACAGAAATGCCCTGGTTGCACTAAAAATCTATTGGTCAAGTAGTGCAGTGTTTCTTATTTTGTAGTGGATACGTACGACTATTGATTGAATTACTGGCTCACTGGACTACTGAGCTTAGTGGTGCAAAACGCCCTGAGCACCATTGACATTAATGCGGAGTCAAAGGATCAAGTCCCGGACAGTGCACTTCTTCTGAAGTTGCCACAGTTGGGGAATGTGCCTCCCAATAACAGGAATAAAATATAATTGGCGTCCGATAGGAGGGTCATTCAAATCATTGACTTGACTTACAGTCGGACTGTAGTTGGAAAAATTATCCTTATGTTGAGCAACATATTCATCGATGAATGTGGACGTATTGACTGCGGCTTGAGTTACTATTGCATTTGAGTCAGTCTGAAAGTAAAATAACGTTTACATGGCTCAAAGCTAGTAAAGTGTGCGTCAAATTTTTGTATAAATAACAATATCACACACGTTGATTCTGATTTTGGCACATTTCTATATAAAAAGGGTGCTCCATAATTTGAGGATTTTTTCTGTAGACTAATTCTGTGCTGCCTTCTGCTTTTATATTTCCTCTCAAATTCCACATGATTAGATCTATAAAAAATCGTGAGCAAAAGTTACCCAGAATCTACCATGAATTTCTCGTACAGGAATAGAAGAGTTGTGGTTTTTCCAATGAAATGCAAAAATGTGTTGACGAAGGTCAAAAAGAATCGCAAAGTTTCTGAACTTCAGTTGGATTGAAATGAATTTTTGTCAATAGTTTTTTAGTACGCTGATAAATTTCAATAGCTTTCAAGGATGATATGAGAAAATCCATCAATACAATATGTTCAGCATAGCAACAAGCATAATTTCCAAAAAATGGATGATCAACAAAAAAAGTTCGAGTCAAAGTCTCGCAACGAAACAAAATAATTTTTCGACAGAGAGTTAAGCTGCACCTCGAGCTGTGCATACAAAACGCACGAGGATAGAAGCTCTGCCTCAAGCTGCACCTGAACTTTGTACGTTTTTGAATGCTTGTGCTCAAGGTACAGATTGACTTGCTTCATATATGTATTGACGTGCATATCAGAGCAATATGGTATAACTTGAAGAGCAAAAGCTGCAGTTCAGCTGTAATTTGAGCCTGTTTGATGAAATCGAACCCTGATGAGCAGAAGCATGTAAACACATCAACGACTTACTATAAATAAATTCATGCAAGTTGTACTGTATAATGAGATTTAAAAAGCTCATTAGAAACATTGAAATTAAAAGGTGACACTCACCACGATGACACTTCTGTAAGCTTGGATGTATTTTTCGGTTAAAGAAGTGTTATCGAGAGGTGGATTGAGCCATGGTAACCATGTGTCAAATGTCGATGCAACGTATACCGGAATTATATAGACGTAATTTGGGAAGGTCATATTCTGATCGTAAGCCTTCAGCAATAACGGCAAAGCCGAGCTAGGCAAATAGCCACCACAGACAATGACGACTAGAAAATAGAAGGCATATTTATGCAAAAATGAAATTATTCGCAAATAGAGAAACTTAGTTATAAGTATTATCTGTATTACATTTTTCTCTCTATTAACTGTTTTTTGCTAATCGTTTTTTTGTATTCTTTTTTACAATCGACTATCGAATAAAATATTATGATTATTATTATAATTATAAATAAACAATCGGAACTTGTCATGAGATCTTCAACTTGAGGTGGAGCACATCCTTTTTGGGGATGTGTACTAACCTGAGCAGATATCTTATAGATGCAAAATTATGCTCAACGGAAGATTACCATTAAGGGACAGAGGAAAGTTCAATCTTCATAATTTTTTTTGTTACAAATTTAATTAGTTTGCCATTTTTCGTTTTATGCGATATTTTTACTTAATCCTCAAAATGCCGCACATTTTTAAACTCAAGTTTTGGCCGTGCACCCGAAAATTTTTCGAATGGGAGTTATTACTGTAGCTTTATTCGAATGGTATTTTTCATGAAATTTTTCGAAAGAGCTTCTCAAAAATATTCAAAATACGTAGGCTGTGTTAGGACAACATATAAATGACTCTTAAAATATTTTGAATATGCACATTAGATTTCAACATAAGCTCAGGATTTGGCGTTGCAGTTGCAGTGAAAAATATGCCGTTGGAGGAATTTAATATGAATGGATACAGCGGAAACACAACACTGCTCTTAAGCAATATATCAGCCACAATTCTCGAAAATGAATTGGGAAACCCTGTTTCACGCCTCAGTTTTCTGAGAATATCCTAAGATCGGACGACTATGAAGGGCTGGAAATTATACAGGAATTACCTACAGTTACTGAGAGTTTTAGATCTCATGTGCACGGTCAAAAGCCTCGAAAATTTTTCGATCGTTTGGTTGATTAAGGGCTTAAAGTTCAAAATTTATTTGTTATTTGATGTCATTGAATGAACAAGAAGTCACGAGAGCTTTGACGCTTCCTTGGAGATCCAAGCCCAACTTCTCACTTATTTTGTTTACTAAACCATTTTTATGATATGATTT
This sequence comes from Romanomermis culicivorax, assembly GCA_963922205.1. Classification (NCBI taxonomy): domain Eukaryota; kingdom Metazoa; phylum Nematoda; class Enoplea; order Mermithida; family Mermithidae; genus Romanomermis; species Romanomermis culicivorax. Next base: position 40,493 of record CAWUHX010000227.1, on the reverse strand, counting down.
TATTATAACTGAGGCTCGTATAAATGAACTTTCTGATAGCAATAAAGTATTTTCTAATCGGTTCTATAATCTGTAGATTTTATATAAAAATTCGATATTTTCTACATATTCGCATCCAGATTTTGTTGATACGCTTCACTTTGCAAATTTTAAACCGAAAAAACATGAATTATCAGAAGTTCTTCTGCGCCGAGTAGATAATTTACTGTTCGTGGACTAAAGTTTGTTCGTCTTGTATTTAATCTGCGTTTTTGTATGATGAAGAAGCTCCATTGCCCATTCAATTCAAAATGATAGATGCAGCGAAAACCAAAAAAGGTGGTTCAACTTGATATACTGTAGAAAAACGCTAAAATTTTTCCACGAGAATGTAAAAATCCAAGTCATTGGAAAACATCATCCTTATCCGCTATCGATTTGGATAAAACTGCGTCGACACCGAGAAATTTTGACCACTTAATCAGGTTATTGAATGGCGTTTTCAGCCGTTCTATTTGCCGCCAACTGACGAAAAAATTATTTCATTGATTACTGTAATAAGCTTACTAGCTCTGTTGTATCGCTGCATCAATAATTTCAACATGAATGGAGTATAGTAGGTTCTTGTGGTTAAATAGCGGAAGAAGCTGAAACTAATCAACTCTTTCTTGAGTACCAGTCCAAATTGGTAAACTTTCGATTTAGAAACTCGGAATAAATTTCAAATCGTTTATCTCATTTTTTGGTGTGACAACATCGTGGTCGGAATCTGTGCTAGAATCAGGCCCACCTTGGTTGCAACTTCACGCATGGACCATCCTTATATATTCTCCTCTTTCTATTTTTGGTCAATGCGTCCCATGTGTCAAGAAGTTAGCCTCATTCTGAAGTGAGCCCTTAACCCCTCGAAATATATTACAAGCATAAATACTTCGAGTTACAGTATTGTTGATTCGAAAGCTCCCGGTGCTGTTATTTGTGCTAAATTTTCAGCAATGAGGCCATTAGGGAACTTGGTCTGTCAAGTCAGTCAGTCAGTGACTGTCACCATTCCTGACAAGTCCCATCCAGGAACCCAAATAAGATATGTTCTATGGCAGCTTGGTGTAATATTAGGCCGGGGATTAGGTACACGTAGCAATAATAGGAAAACTGAAAATGCCGGGAGTACTCAGTCCAGTATAATAATATCGGGTATATGATAAGACCTTGGATTTCGTCATGAGAATGGAAAAAGCTAAAATCATTGAAAAAAATCGTGCTTATTCACCATCGAATATTACAGAATTGCATCGATAACTGACGCTACTCGAGAAATTCTGACCTCTACCAGTTCATTGAAGGAAATTTTCAGCTGCTCTGTCTGCTGCTCACTTTTTTTCCTTTGATTACAGTAAAAAGTCTACTAGTTTTTTCTCTATTAAACTTACTGCTGCATCGATCATTTCAAAATGAATGGAGTATAGAACCAGATTTACTCGCATTTTTGTGGGACTAAGCCTGATGATCAACCTATTAGGAAAATGTCCTGAGTAGAGGTGTCTATTGAAAAAAATCTTTTGCAAATATCAGTGCTAGGAAAGTTAACCACGATTCACCAAATTTTTGTAGGATCAAATTCACAGCATCTGTTTTGGGATAGGATCGACAGTGTCGCAAGGTTCATGTTAGAAAAATCGATTCCAGAAATTTGTTCTTGATGATTATAGTCTTGAGGAAATGATGAAAATTTGATTGATTTTTATTCTAATTCGAGCAATATGTGTTTGTTTAATGATGAAATGTTACTTATCGAAATCCCATGAAACAATAAAAACCGTGATGGAATTAAAACGTGACATGATGAAGGGCAAAATTTTAATAAATAGCGCTCTCGAATATACTGTGCCCTCTGATAAATGACGCATAAATTGGTCTAGAAAAAAATAAACGGGACTATGTTTATTAGAATAATTACACTTTGTAAAACTTAGTACAGGTTCGATTTTTTCCACAGTTTTTTTCATTGAACTGGTGTCAACTTGCGCCACCCTTCTTGTGCTTTTGGTTCTTTGATTAATTTTTGCCTCCAGAATAAACTTGTTGGTTTATTATCTCTATTGGTCTACAACAGTGATTATACTGTGGCTTCATAGGCTATGCCCACAGAATACATCCGATTTTTAGTGATTTTTTACCTACAATATTTGAAAAATTGGTTTTCTTTGTCAAAAATCAGAAATTTACTACAGTGTTTCAAAACTCAATCTTTGTGACCTTCAAGAGCTCTGTTTGGAAATAAACAATCCCACATTTTTTAATTTTTTTGCAGGAAAATTAAATCCCTGATTTTACGCTCTTACAGTACATGCAAGGAAAATTTTCAATTTGAACACTTAATGAGCCTGCGATATAAACACGAAAAAACGAGAAAAGCATTTGTTCTATTAGTTTATTTTGTACTTGATGCTACAACTCAACAGTCCCAGAATGTATAACTTTACTTCGAGCCGATGCTTGCAGGCCTGCTAAAGTATAATCTAAATTCGCCTGGTCACTGAAGTTGGCCACAAGTGTCGTGGCCAGGGTTATGCCGTGATAGTCGAGAGCATCTTGAATGCCTGCGAGACAATTGTCACATATCGTGCCTGAAGCCCTCACTACTGCCACTCGCGTCCAATTGAAATAATCTATTAAAGTCGCCAGGGCTATTACTTGGCTCAAATATTGCGACACTCGAGTCAATGTGGTGTACTTCCTTTTGTCGCCCAAACTGTCCATCATACTGAAGGGTGCAAAAGCGGGTATATTCAAGCTGGATGCAAATAGTGCCGTGGTCGCCAAAGCTGAGCGAAAAAATAGCGAACTATTTAAAGGCAAGGTCACTTTTAGACTTTTCTTGCAGGGTAACTGTATGGAAAATCCAGGGTATTGAATGAGATTTTTGATTGTCCCTTGCATGGTGTCTACCAATCTCCAAATCTTACTATGCAAGAGCATTTGATCTTTATTGGCGCTGATTACCTACAGTCTTTTCTTCTTGAAATGTTTCTAAATTATAAAAGTGGAAAGCAAGTACTGTTTCATTTTTGTACGACTTCTCGCTGAACCACGAGTTACATAAGACTTAAAATTTGTGCATTTACTCAAATAACCTTTAACAATTTTTTGAATGAAAAATTTTACACTAAAAACTTTCTGGAAACAATTTTGATAACAGTAATGATTTTTGCCATTTTTGAATAGTAGCACTGCATAAAAAACAGAGTATATGCTATAACATGATATAGCATATGCTCTGTTATCAAAATTCTAAGATTATAAGACATTATAAGACCGGTTGACATCAGACTCCCTTTTGATTCAAGCCCTTATCAAGTAAATCTTAAGATAGACCATACTGCTATATGCATGTCAAGTACTAAACTTTACCAGGAGAGCATTCCGGGCCGATGAATACGTCTACACGATTTTCATGGAAAAATTTCCAAGAATAGTACATTGCCGATTGTTCATCGCAAGCTCGATCGCTGAGAAAAAATCTAAAAACGAACGATATGTGATGATTCGGGAAAGTGCTACTCAAGCTTACACTGAAGGCAAAAGTTTTTTTTTTTAAATGCTGAACCTGTGTACAGTGTCTGTCTAATCTGCCTATTTTTACCCGATGATGATCAGAACTTCTCCAAAACCTTGGGATTAGAGCAGATGCTTCATAAACTCATAATAATCGCACAGAAAAGACACATCCAAGTTTCTAGTTGAGCATTTGCTGACAGTATTTGAGAATTTTTTCATGATTGAGAGTGTTTGACAAACATTTTTGCAAAACGATCTTTAATACGTCTACAATCTCTACAAACTGCCAAACCTCACTGCAACCAACATCAAAATAATAGACTATAATTTCAAGAGGATATCGAAATTGAAGTCTATTCTATTGTGTCTGGAAATGCGGATGTCTGACATAGGAACAATGTGATTTGGTTGCTTGCTTGTATGAGGAATGCATATTGTCAACAGGCTGAAGGCTGTGAGATTAAGCTTTGTTCAATAGCTTGTCTGATGATTTCATATCTTTATACTAACATTACTATGTTGAACCTGCTCAATTTCAGTTTTTTTTCAGAAAATCATGTTTAAAGCAAATTCAATAAAATTCAGTCAGGTATGAATTTACGAATATACGCTGTGAGGCAAAAAAAAGACGACCGCTACTGACTTTCATAGCTTTCGAATGGATGAAGCTTTTTCAATGTGGTTTGCTGCCATCGATAGATAAAGTATCTGGTAAAAATATCGAAACGTTTCAGCTATATTGCTCGAATATTTACTGACTAGGATGAAAAATACTAAATGTCGATTTTTTTGCCAAAAAATTGAAAAAAGTCAACATGTTTTATAACAAAAAAGTAAAATAGATCCAATCACAAGAACCATATAACAGCTGAAAACTACAAGATATCTGTTTAAATGTATCCTCTTTATGTTTCACTTATAATTTTAATTGTTTTTCAAACTGGTCAATGGCAGACTTGATTTTGCTTTTTTTCCAATTTCAAAATGAAAGCTCTTGATTTTGGAGAAATTTTGTGCATATTGAAACAAGAAATTGATAAATTTGAATTACGTATAAATGACAAATCTGAGTGATTTTAAAGTATTGTCGGGTTTGAACAACATTACAAAACTTTTTTTCACAATAGAACAACTTCTATTTCTTGAAAAATGACTACTTTTACAAAATTTCTGTTTACGCAAAAGTCATCAAAGCTAGAAGCATAAAACTTAGCCCTTACAACAAAAATAAAAAAGGATTCTAACGCAGCAACCCGCATTAAAAAAAATTTCATCCGTTCAAAAGTTATGGAAGTCAGCACCGGTCGCTTTTTTTGGCTCACCCTGTAGCTGCAATGTTTTAGGCTTAACCTGCATGAAACACTTTCGCTTTTGATATATTATCCATATTATAGCCTGTTTTACTTGCAATGCTTGTTAATAATTAGAAAGCAAGTAATTTTATAATTTTCCGCTAAACCACATCTCGTGAATGACTGAAAATTTGTGAGCATACTAAACTAGCATTTAATAATTTTTTTAGTAAATAGTTTTACAATAGAAGCTTGATGTAAAGAAATTTCACAACAGTGATAATTTTTATACTTTTTCGATGCACAAACATTTAATAAAAAAACACCTTCCAAATCAGCATAAAATTGATCAATAACTTTCTGGAGTTCATAATTCAACATTTGGGAACTAAGAAGTTATTCGTGGCAAGATCGAATCATGTACAATAAGTCATGGTTTTCAAACTTTAAGAAATACTTTCAATAGTAGAAGAATAGAACTGCCTGATGTACAGGACTACTGTAAGATATTGGTTTCCAAGATTGTTGCCTACTTGAATTTCACATTCTTGGGCACGATGCCGTCGTATTTCAAATCCGACAAAGCTTTTTTCAATGTTAGCGTATATAAAGCCGGACTGTCATTTAAAAATGAATGAATTGCACCAACTCGAATTTCGGAAGGCCAAATTTGGGACTCATTGGAATCATCGGCGGCCAAAAATTTAGCATTCACATAGAATAAAAGAACCCGTAACAGAAAGCCTGACATAATTTATTGGCAACAAATCCGCATTGAATAACTAATTAAACTGAGATATTCGTATTAAAAAATGGATCATTTTTTTCCATCTTATAAGGCTTGTTTTAGCCCAAGGCTTTGCTATGCAGCAAGTTCGTGTTATTTTAGAATAAATTTCTTACGTAAAGATAATCCTCTAATACCCAATCAATGCTGACTTGTGGTATAAACTCTGCAGTTGTGGGGGCTATCATCAAGAATGTTCAAGGAAAGCTCACCCATTAAAATAGTTTAAAATCGGTGTCTGTTACGGCGCACAAATTTAGCATTTGACCTTGAAACATCGGGAATATCGAAAATGTAAAGATCAATAGCAGAAGGCCGTGAAAACACGTGAAAATGAGGCAGATTTCTTCTTTTTTGACGTATTTATTTCGTTTGCGATTTCCAGCTACGCCTGTTGTGTGCCAATGACGCTTAAATATTGAATATTATCTTAATGTAATTGTTGTTTATCACCTTGGATATTTTGAGGCAGGGTCAACTTAGTGAGGAACCCGATCACAAGAGGTTTGAGAAGTTTCTCCAGGAATCTGTCTTTGCACTTAAGATCACATGTTATCTATAAAGCTTCTGTTTTCAATAATAAGTCTCATCGTAATCTTTTGCCATATATGTAAGACCTATCCTCGAATATTGCTCATCCATCTGGAATCCATTGCAGTTGCAGAAATAACTCAAATTTACTGTAACCTATGCTCGGGCTGTGTTGCACACTAGATTTTGTTCATTAAATTTTTTGCCACTTCTTCAACCATTTTTTCCATTTCTGTTCTTTAACTTCATGACTGTGTTTATCTTCTTATCCAATGCACAAGGAGAAGTCAAACAGACCTACAAGACCACCGGAAAACCTCCAAATCATCTGTCTGGCACTGAAGTTCTGGGAAGGATGATTGAAAATTAGTGAAAATTGAGATTGAAGCTTCAGTACAAAAATGAGGCATAGAATAAGAAAGAAATGAGACAAAAACAAGATAAACTCGGATAAAAGGCAAAAAACAACAGAGAAGGCTAAACGAGGAGGAGATGGACTATATTTGACTTCTAGACAAAATATTGATCGATCAATGATATAGTTTCTTAACATAAAAAATTTAAACAATTGAAAAATGGCTGATAGTCAACATATCAGAGAGTAATTTCTCCGACCTTGGGCTCTGTTACAAAACATCTCGAATCTAGTGGCCTTTTTGTACAAGTATGTTGCATTTATTTGTACAACAATTGATTTTGATGCAATATTTATGTTCATATTATTTTTAATTCTAAAACACTTTAGCTCGTTGGTGTATTTGGTGTAGGAATCGTAAAAAATCAAAAAGTTTTATGGTATTTGTATTCTCGTAATTTAATTTTTTTTTGGTTTTTTCTTTCCATATGTCATAAATTTGTCCAACATACTCCGTTCGTTATTTGTGTTTTAGCTTTGAGTTTCGACCCCTTGTGATGGCCTTCAACTTGGTTCCGAAGTACCATTAACTTCAGTACTTTTCATATTTCATTCATATATTTGTTTTTGTTTTTGAATATACGACTAGCCAGAAAATTTGACTTTTATCAATGAAATGTCCGAGGTAGTAACTTCTGGATGCTCTTTGAGGTGTTTCACTTGTATCAGAGACCTTATTGCATCGGCGTGGAGACCATTTCAGAACTTTCAAGAACTGCAGGTACGTTGCCGAAGGCCACATTTATAAAAATCGACTGCAAAATCAAAGTAACACCAAAGAATAATTCTGCAACTTATGCCAAAATAACAACAAATCATAAGCACGAAAATTACATGCATGAAGTGTTGTACAGAGGCAGAAAGGTTAGAAAAGGGTCAAAAAATATCTGCTGGTCAGTTTTCCAGACTAATTTTCCAAAGACTGGATGAGTGACACGAAGGAATAATCTAGGATTAAGTGTTGAACGGCTTCCTGGGCGGCGTCGCAGCTGTCCCACTACTGGCCAATGTCGGGGGAGGTGTGAACACTACGACCAGGGCTGGTCGGAACCCGTAGATTGGCAGAAACATCAATCCTACAGGCTACGATTTTTGGCCAATTTTTTGTAAATGGTCGTACAAATTATTTGAGTTGAAGGTATAGCTGTATGACGATTAGCGCTGGGTATGATTAATGCTATCGTGTTTTTTGCGAAATATTCCTAGAAATGAAAAGAAGAATGTACAAAAAACTAGTCATTTGTGCATTTCGACATGTAATAGAGATTATTTTTCTTCTTTCATTTTTATGTATGAACTTCTTTCTTCACAGATGTTAAGAAGATTCACATGATGTGCAATAAATACCTCGTGAGGCCGACAAAGTACTCTGTATCCTTTTTTCAGATTACAATGTTCCGTCCTACCCTGACCCGCACAGGGAGTTCAAAGTCCGCCTTCTGCTCTGGTAACCCATTTTCAGATGGTCAGAGAGTGCCCCTGTTGGTCAAAATCGGTCATCAACAAATAGTTTCCTTGGTCTTGTACCACTGGCTCGTCCACCAGAAGAAAAAATGACCCATCGATAGAGGTGCATATGAAGTTGAAGTTGAAGAATTATCTATTGCCAATAAGTGACCAAAATAAAGAACAGGGGCAAAAATTAATTAACACAACCAAGCCACTTGATGATGAAAGACGTGAAAACCCACACTGACTAAACTGATAATTTTCCACCGAACATCAAACTCAGTGTGCAAAATTTGTGACAGGAAAAAATGCCGCAACTATGTTGTATAACATATGCCCCGTAAAAGAGGAAAAACAGAAAATGGAGAAAAAAGAATCTGTAAAGTACTACCTGAAGTTACCACAAGGTTAAGAGGAATAAAGAAGTTTTCTTCTCACGTTGTATGAACAACTTGCTCATGTGACACTTGATACTTTTATCTGAAACTCAAAATGAGTTCAGGTCGTATATAAATTTCAGCTGGAAACTGCATTTTCCCAGTAATCTTTACTTCAAGTGTTCAGTTTCTCAGTCGGATTCTCTTTGAATCGCGCTTAGTTCTGGGCTAGACATCTGTCGGTAGAAACTAAAGGACAAAGTGGTGCACTAGTCGTTGATTTGTGTTTTGGAAAGTCACAATGGAGTTATCTTCAAGCCTACATCTTTTCTGGCTTAGGGTGACTCCTTTGCGACTGAGCGTTGTGACTCTTGTAATGTGCGTCATGAACCTTATAATATGTCAACCATGTTTTAAATCATAACAGATTACTACAACACAGAACCATATATCCCTGACTCCATTTTCCATCATTCAATTCCCACTCCTACCTTCCTTTTTGTTCATATAATTCCTTCAAGCTTTATAGTGTCTTTCGTTATTTGTTTTTTACATTCATCAGCATTTCAAATATCCTAAAATTTCATTTCATTCTGTAGTTACTTTTATGAAATATTATTCCCATTCGCGACAAATTGCTATAATCACAATACGTTTATTCTTTAAACGGTTTTTTAAGGTTCGGTTCTCTTAGGTTCTTTAAACAATAGACAAAAATATGAATATTGAAAAATAACAATTTTGACTATCAGTGCACACATTACAATGCTGAAGTATTGATAAACATTGCAAAATTGAAAAAAGGAAGATCTGTAATTTATCAGTATGAATATGTCGAACAATTTCATTTTCATATATACTCATGGTTGCATCAATATCTGATAAAACTGTGTGTCTATAACTCTGGGCCTCCTGAATTTTCCAGCCTCTGGTTGCGTTCATCAGCACTATATTCTCCAAACCAGAAAATAATCCATTCCAGTTTCATATCCGGTTCTTTTGATATTTGAAGACTCAGTTCCAGTTCTGGTTCCCAAAATATAAATCGTCTCTTTTTTGGTTTCGGGTTCAGCTACCCATGACATGCCTAATGTAATGATACATATAATTGACACATGAAGGGGAAAACAAAATTATGCAGAATTCGATTTGTTCTATCATCGAGTGGTTCGCTTTCAGGATCATCCACATTAGTTTCCACACTCTGAATGAAAGATTTACATGTATTTCAGAATGTTCTGAAAACAAAGCTAAAACTGACCATTTCTATCCACAGCAGAGGACCTTGTTTCCTGTTACTTCCCTCGAAGCCAATATGTGACACAGTGGCCTTTACCCTGAAAAACATGTAATAATAACAGATTGAACGTGTTTTGAGAAATAACTTTCATACTTTCACCATGACCGTACCACGTTTTTCCATTTGATATCGGTCTAGCGTTTCTAATATACTGTATAGACTCTCAGATATATGAATTTTGTCGGCTGTTAAAACAAAATATACTTTGTGAAAAAAACGAAAAAATATACTCGATTCAGAGAAGTACTCGTAATAAACGACTTTTTTGACACTGAATTACCGTTGCAATCATTACTGAATAGAAAATCAAAAGTTACGTTTGGTAATATTTAGGAAGCAAAAAAATCTGGAAGGCGTCAACCAAACTTTAACTGCACATAATCCCGTATAGATTATGGCGGTACATCATTCTGAGGCTCTGTTCAGAAGTAAAAAATCGTAGGATTTTTGTCGACGACAGTCGGCGACTCTATTGAATGAATACGTCATTTTCAGAAAGCCCAATTCAGGAGTGAAAAAATCCTAGGATTTTTGTCGCCGAAAGTCGGCGACAGGCGGCAACTGCACTTCTGAATTGGGCTTAAATTATGTTTCGCAACAAGATTTATCCACTGATACACAATTTGCTGTGTTTCAAAAGCATTTAGTTCAGTTTGCTTTAAAAAAAGTTACTACTTGAGCAACACCTATTTGTACAGGTCAGATATTTTCTGAGGCTTATTGAACAAAATGAACGTACCTTCGCCAGTGCTTTCCATCCGAGAAGCTACATTGACAGTATCACCAAAGAGGCAATATTTGGGTAAAGTGACTCCGACGACACCGGCAGCCACGGGACCACTGTTCAGACCTATCCTGAGGGTCAGATGATCAGCTTGGATTGTTGGTATGCGAAATTCTCTCGATAGCTGACGAAAGTGCAAATATTAAAATCAGTGATATATTTATGAATCAAGTATCAATTCATAATTACTTGCAAAAGGTTAAGTGATAAGTCCGCCATGTTCACAGCATGTAGATTTCCATTTCTAGTTGGAACACCACTGACGATAAGATAAGAGTCTAATACTGTTTCTACCTGCGAGTAAGTAAAAATTCCATGAATAGACATAATTCGCAAGAAAAAAAATCCCAAGATGGAAATTCTGAGCATATTTATTAGGTAGATATGTAACGAGCGAAAGTTCTCAAGTGTTAATTCTGAAATTTCACATCTTGTAGCGCATTTGATGATCATAGTCAAGGATATGTTGTTACACCAATCGTTTTACCCCGTGGGTCATTCATTACACAGAAATTCAAGTGATGTGTCTAACAAAGGAAACTTGACCTGTTGTACAACAGAACCTGCTGACCTATTGTACAACAAAAGATATAAATACTCAATTGACGTTAGTCGCACTTGATATATGTAGTGTCAAAAGATTTCTTCATGTGAAAAACGACCAATTTTTCACTGTTACGATTTCATGAGTCTCATTAAACTTCTCAAAAATTCAGAACTGCGCAGTTGATAAACTCTCGGAGTTAGAAAACTTTTTGCAGGAGATTGTGACCCGTTACCTCGAGCGAGATCGATTTTTGTAGTTTTGTTCTGGAAAATTTTCTGGCTTAGGCTTAGGCTTAAGGCTCATTTATCTTCTGTTTTCTCATCTTTGTCGACGGAACGGAAAGGAACGGATCCTGAGCCTAAGCCTGATCATAAGCCTAAGTCTAAGTCTAAGCTTAAGACTAAGCCTTAGCCCTATCCCTAGCCCTAGCCCTAGCCCTAGCCTATGCCTAAACCTAAGCCTAAGCCTAAGCCTAAGCCTAAGCCTAAGCCTAAGCCTAAGCCTAAGCCTAAGCCTAAGCCTAAGCCTAAGCCTAAGCCTAAGCCTAAGCCTAAGCCTAAGCCTAAGCCTAAGCCTAAGCCTAAGCCTAAGCCTAAGCCTAAGCCTAAGCCTAAGCCTAAGCCTAAGCCTAAGCCTAAGCCTAAGCCTAAGCCTAAGCCTAAGCCTAAGCCTAAGCCTAAGCCTAAGCCTAAGCCTAAGCCTAAGCCTAAGCCTAAGCCTAAGCCTTAGCCTAAGCCTAAGCCTAAGCCATAGTCTATGCCTAAGCCTAAGCCTAAGCCTAAGCCTAAGCCTAAGCCTAAGCCTAAGCCTTAGCCTAAGCCTAAGCCTAAGCCTAAGCCTAAGTCTATGCCTAAGCCTAAGTCTACGCCTAAGCCTAAGGTTAAGCCTAAGCCTAAGCTTAAGTCTAAGAGTAAACCTAAGCCTAAGCCTAGGCCTAAGCCTAGGCCTAAGCTTAAGCCTGAGCCTGAGCCTGAGCCTACGCCTAAGAAAGGTGAAAATAAAATATTGGAAATCACACGGAATTTTTGTATTCGCCTTCAGTCATTATTTTATGTAACGCGATATTGCTATAGTCTTTTTTCTTAGAATACTTGTGAATAAAAAAGTTCTGTTTTTTACTTTTTGAGCCTACTCAACTAATCCTCACTGATTTTTTGAGCAAAAAAATCGTACAGTGAAAGCTTAGTCTAAAAGACATTGAGGCTGGTCCACTTTTTGCCATCTTTCAATTTATAAAGATTTAGCAGAAACAGACTGTCAGAGCTTTATAATTACACCTATTGATGCCTTATTTGAGGTAATAGGACACAACCATGGAATGCAATATATATATATTTATTCGGGATTTAGACCTGGAATGGTATTAATATTTTTTGAAGTGAATTTTACTGAAAGGACAGTTTATGATTAACAGAGTCTTTCGTCTTAACCAATTAATCAAACTTTGGTATAAGTTTGAAACTTATTTAAAAGTGTTCATGAGACACATTTTCGCAACCTTTGTATGAATCAGTTTTCCTTGTTCACACTTGAAGATCTTTGAATAAAGAGCATGTCTAATGTTTGGGTGCATTACTACTGCACTTGCATATACCTTATAAGCATCATAACGAGCAATGGTATCATCCATGAGCTGGTATATCATGTTTAGAGTATCCACAACGATTTGAGGTTCTTTGTTGATCATAACGTCCTTGAAGCTAACCACACTGGTAAAGCATACTGTCGCCATTTCAAAAATTTCTGGTGGAAGAAGGTGCCCTGATTTCAAAGCGTTGGCGACCATTCTAGATGGAGAAAATTTTGAATGCATGACACCACCAAAAAAATCTTTATTTGCTTAAAAGATCCTTTACTCCGGCAATAATTGACACAACACGTTGTCTGCCCGTTTTTTTTCTTCGTTCGCTTTTTCTGTACGTTCTGCAATTGTTTTCTCTAAATTGTTCGTGTATGTTTCTAAAACGTTGACAATGTGATCCATTAAATTTTGACTGCTAAAAAGAAGGGAAATAATATTCTCAAAAAACTTTGACATATAAACGTCTGGATTTTAAACAAACGAATTAATTACAGAAGAAAAGTTTTCTCTGATGTGTTACTGTTATTTCAGGATCATTAGGCTATTCAGGCTAAAAGATTGGGTTTGGTCATAGCATTAAGTAATGGACAAAAAAATAGGTCAAATCCAGAAAGAGAACGAGGAGACTTTCAGTTATACATGCAATCGTTCAACTAAAAGATTTTCAGATTACATGCTTTTTCTTTTTTCTCACTCACAATTTTTTGGTCTGCGAAAAAATTTCTCTTTTTAGAGCTACGGCTCCGATCCGAATTGACGGATTTTCAGCCCAACAAGATTCGAAAAGCGATAAAAACTTCGCATCGAAACATGAAACTGGGGTCAACGTCGGTCGCAGTGGATTTCCATTGTAGTCCAACGTTTTCAGTAATGCGATAAGTTCTGCAAAATAATGGAGAGTTGGTCAGCAAATTTTGGAGAATTTATTTTGCCAAGATAGGTATCACCAGACTGTAATAAGGATGCATCTTCGAAAGGTTGCTTTCTGTACAAAATTTGATAAGCGATCATGGCGAATTGATAAATGTCGACTGCTTTAATGTTGATATTCAGTTCTTTTCTAACAATTTCGGGCGCCGAGCAAATGAGCACTAGAAACAGGTACTTCGAATCCATTTTCAGGTATGTGATGAAGAAGAATGTATTTTTTAGATTTGAATGATGCTTACTTATGGAAAATTTTTTGTTTATTATATTTTTTCCTGGGGATGAACTATTGCAAATACACTTGAATTTTTCGATCCGCATTACCCTTTTTTCACATTCATCTTCCGCAGGGTGGCAGTGTCCATTGATTTAAGATTCAATACCTATCTCAAAAGTCGACAATTTTCAAAACTTTTGGGGATATTATACCCTTCAATATTAATTTGAAGTAAGGATAAATCATTAAAATTTTATATAAAAGAATCATTTTCATAGATCTGCTACAGACGATTAGATTATGAATATCTTCCATGGTGATACGTTTTTTGCCAATCTCTTCTTTCTCCAATTCTCCAATTCTCCAAAAGAGCCCATATTAGATTTTAAATTAATTTTTACATTTATTATATAAATTAGTATTTCGTTCATCAATATATTAATCCCATTGAGACTAGTACCTTGGATTTTATTATTAATGGTTGATTTTTAATTTATCAGGCCCATTAAACCTTGGGTTGACAAGAAAGTAATGTCAATTTTTGGTCATGTATTATCAATTAACTTAATCCAGCCAAATATATTGCGTTGTTGATTGTTTGTTTGGATGAGCAAACATTATTGTTTTGAAAAATGGTGTCGGTTTTCAGTTGAACAAAACGGTGTTACCTCTTGGACCATATATGTCATTGCATTTTGTATGAGTATGATTTGAGCAGAACTGCAGCTGAGGCAACGAGAAATATATGGCAAGTATATAGTGAACCTGCTGCGTCGGAACGTGCAGCTGAATGATGGTGTGCAAAGTTTAGGACAGGTACCTGCAGTATCAAATATGAACCTCCTAATGGATGACCAGGCGAAGTATCAGAAGCAGACATTCAAGAACAGGTGGACCTTGGTCCTAAAGTAACTACTAGGGGAATAGCAGAAGTCCTCACTGTTATTAAAAATTGAATGAAGCAGATGAACAAGGATTGCAAGCTCCAAACATGGGTGCCTCACAAATTGAGTCATCATGATATGCAACATCATGTTATCATTTCCATGTTGTTACTTCCACGGTACAAAATTGAGCCTATCTTTGATCAAATCATCACTGGAGATGATAAGTGGGTTGTGTATGTTGACATCATCCAGAGGTGCCAATGGATCAGCGAAGGCTCTAAACCAGCACAGGGTTATGTTATGTGTATGGTGGTCAACCCAGGGAATCGTTCACTTCGGGCTGCTTCCACTTAGTTTGACCATCACTGCTATGAGGGCCAGGCTGATTGCATACAAAATGCCGTGATTTAAAAGCTGCCTTCATTGATAAACGGCAAAGGAGTACTTTTTTCCATGACAATGCCAATCCACATACTGCTGACATTATCCAGGTAAAAATCCAGGAATTAAATTGGGGTTGTTACCCCATCCACCATATTCACTATACATTGCACCATCAGATTGTTATTTATTCCAGCCATTGCAGAATTGCCTTTTTATAATGGAATTTGAAAATGATGACCAGGTCGAAACGTTCATCTAGAGCTTTTTTGATTCAACGGTCCAATCGTTTTATTATGCAGGCATTGCAATGCTACCTGCGACATTGCAAAGTGTGATTGATACTTTTGGGGCATATTTTGATGATTAATTATGCTCCATGCAAATGTAATAAAACTTTGAAAATTGAGTCAAATTTTCAACATTACTTTCTTGCCAAGGTTATAATTTTGATCTTATCATTATTTTTAGTCTATTTATTATTTTATCAAGTTTTTTAAACCAGTTATTTCGATTTTTATCTTCAACTGTCACCTTATTTCATTTATTTATTGAGCCTATGGTGCCTACTATACCTACCAGCTTTATTGAAACAATCAATTTTATGAAGTTATGTCTCAACAAATATACTCCATAAAAAATTCTTCAAAAATCAATTGAGTTTTAAAACACAAGACTATCAGTTTATTTCAGGATTTAGAATGACAACTTACTATTATCCGGTATTGTTTTATCAATTTGAATTGCTTGTTGGCTAGTCAAAGTTTGAAAAACTCGATTCATTCCATAATTGGTCACTTTCACAGTCCATCGTCCATCAACCAGACAATTTTTTGCGTAAAATCTACCGTGGCATCCAATCGGTGACGTATGCAAATAGCACAATGCCTAAAAATGATCAGGTAGTGAAAACTCGCTACATGAAGCTATTCGATTACCGAAACTACGTCTCGTATCAGCGAAACTTGAAGAACGTCGTCTATTTTGATCACATCGTTGAGAAGAACGTCTTCCAAACTGCCTCGGGAGCAAATGTTCCAAAAACTATAGAGGTAGTTCACTTCATTTGCCGCAAATCCAACAAACTTGTTGATATTGTCGTGCTTGATTTCTTTCATCTAAATTCGTGATAATGGCAGGCTCAACACTGGATTAATAGTGATTTCTTAGCAACGATAGTTTGGTGTGAAACGTTATTAGAGAATAACTCCGTTTGTCAGTGAATCATATCAACTGAGAACATTAAAATATGAAAATATGCCATAGCACTGCGCATAAGTAAGAAATTACTGAGTTACTGTAGTGTTGGACCAACTTAAAATTGTCACTTATGAATGAAAGAAGTTATGTTAAGCTAAAAAACCATCAATCTTTTTCTATTTCATGACGATTTGCTATTTCATGGTATTCTTAGTATTTCACGGTTTTTTTGGCGAGGTAGGTATTGTAAGGTAGTTGAGAATGTCTTATCGTATTTATTTTTGGTATCTCTCATGGTATACCATATTTTGATTGTTGTTTTTTTATGAAGTATGGTGAGAATGTAAAGCCCTATTCAGAAAAGAAAAATCCCAGGATTTTTGTCGGCGACAGTTGACGACTCTATGGAATGAATAGGCAATTTAAAGAAAGCCCAATTCAAAAGCGAAAAACACCTTCGATTTTCGTCGCCGATAATCGGCGACTGCACTTCTGAATTGGGCTTAAAGTTTCGACTCTGGAAAATTGAGAAATTTCTGTAAAACCAAACGGATACAGATCTGTTTCAGGCAAAGTATAAAAATGTACTGTAACTAAACGATATTGCTCAGAACGCAGTACAGAAAAGACCGCAACGTTAACAGTAATCTGTCGGCTATCCAAGGCATAGTACTGCATTTAACCAGTTCATCTAAATGAATATTCTTTTTGTAAAAATGACATAGTTTCCCAAAAAAAGGCCAAAAAAGACACTTTTTTGCCAAATTTTACTAATTTTTCCAAGTTAGGAAGGGTTGGGGAGGTTGGCTATAGGGTTGGCCAAGTTGGGGATGTCCCACCCAACCCTCCCAATTACAGGCATGGTAAAAACATTTTTGCACAAATTTTACGAGTGAAACCAACTAATGAGAACACAGAAGCACGGAAACTACAGACAAATTTGCTTATTTGAGAACATATCGCCGGTTCATAGGACATATCATGTACCAAAGTAGACGGGCGCCAAGGTGAGACGGGCGCCAAAGTGTGATGGCAGAAAAGTGAGACGGGGACAAAAGTGAGACTGGCGCTGAATTGAGACACAATGCTTCCACTTGACTTTGTAGTCACATTCTCAAAGTAAGCATTATTTTTAATGATGCAGTAAAAAAAAGATTTCCGTCAGTTTCAGAAAAGAACAGTCCCTGCAGAAAACACGATAACGACGGATATACCTCACAACAATTACCTCAGTTCTAGAAGATACGTTATATGGCAAATATATAAGAGTGGAATATAATTTATGAAGCTACTCATGCTATATACTTGAGCCTCATGTGTGTGATATTAACTAGAGTTACCGCTTTAATATATATGAGATCCTCTTTCTTGAAACTGATTCGACCTAGTTTGTTGTATTTTTTCGCCCAAACTCGTTGCCCGAAATAGAGTCCAACCAGAACGTCGTGCGGCTGATTAATTCTAGTCAGGCTATACCTGCTTGCTGCGTGAGCGAACGTATTTTCGCGTGACATGATTGTCATCCGTGATGATGCCAATGACTGAACAAAAACTACTGATTTCTAATGTTGCCAAATTCATATGCCATTGTGACCGAGTTTCGACTTTCTCATGAGATATGGGAGCTCATCCGGCTAAGTGACCCCACTCAAGTAGTGACTTTTCAAGGCGAGCAGGAATTTTTTTCTACCCAAACTTCAACGAACGGAATATAGATCGATAGATCTTATTCATAAATACAAATGAATGGTTCAACTTCTTTTTTGACCAAGTTATGAGTGATTAGAGGTCGGCTATTGACCTTAATTGACCTCCCCCAATTTTTCCCAGTTGTGATGTGTGCTCAAAAGTGATACATATCCTTGAAGTACAATTCTAAAGTACAGGGTATCCAGAAGCGTCGGGACAGGGGGTACGAAGAAACTGGTCTATTTTTGGATACGCCACTCAAAAGAGCATTTTCTTCTGCATGGAAAAGTTTACCATAAGCTTCGCGAACAGCAACAAAGCGTAAAAGCAATGAGGGAGAAAATTTTCAATCAAATCAGAAATGAAAGACTCGGATTCTTTCGAGAGCTCAATTGGACGCTCATCAGTCAAGCTATCAATCGGACATCGATCAAGTTCATTGCGACATAGTGGGTGGATCTTTTCAAGCGTTTTTCAATCTAAAATCGATTGATAAACGTTGCAACAATTGGCCAAGAAACCACCATAATTATTTCAGTCTTTCTTCTCAATCGGACTCCCTAACTTTGGACATTGACACAAATAAACAAAAAAAAACTTTTTCCGTATAAAATTAAACGCTCCATCTAATGGTGAAAATTGATTTAGACCATGACTTTACACTATTGCTTTACCCCTAAGTACCAAAGCTTTTGGACACCCTGTAGCACTAGCAGTAGTAGTTCTAAGTAGCATAGGAGTGAGAAATCTGGGAAAAGTCATTACCCTCGCCGACCTTCGTAGTTGCATGAAGCATTTCATGTCTACCTTCCATAACGTTTCTAACTGAATCATTTCGAATTGTCGTTTCCTAAATAGCGTATATTACAGTTGAATACATTATATCCAAGCCTGTAGCCAGGAATTTTTTTCGGGAGGGGCACACATTTTTTCACTAAATTTACTGTAAAACTGGCATTTCTGACTGGACTTTTTCTCGAAGAAAAAAACCAAAAGTCCTCAGGTTTTTTAACACCTGAAATATTTGGGGGGGGGGACGATGGCCCCCAACCCCTCTGCCTACAGATGTGATTACAGTACCTGTATAAACAAATTCCAATAATCAAACCCAGTGCTAAGATAAAGCATATAGAAGCCAGTATCAAATCTGAAATGTTGGACAATACAAATAGTTTTTTACGTAAATAACATCACAATGAGTGCACAGGTAAAAAATAATTTGAAATAGTTATGATTAACGATGTCCTATTGAATTTCATAAAGTCAAGTATCTAAAATGAAGAAAATCAGTACTGCTGTCGAAATATTTTACATAAAGCTTCTACTGTAAGATTTTTCATTAGAAGAAAACTTAAATGTTAGTTGAGTACGCATATAAATTTCTAATCCCAAGTAGCATATAGTTTAGCCAGAAGTCGCTAAAATCGAAAATAATATTTCTGTCCCTGTTTTGTTGTTTACAAAGAAAAACAGACTATAAAGTAACATATTGTGATTCTCATTCCAAAATTCAACCGATTAACTGATTTTGTGATTGTTATAGGTTTCGTAACAAGTTTGATACGTGCTGAATGTGGTGTGTGAATATTCAACGACAAAGGTACACATCTTCATCTCTTACACAATAGGTAGTCCGATGGTTTTACACGACAAAGTTCGCCGGAAAAACCGCATGCTGGCGTGTCGTTGATGGGTTTGTTGCCTGGTGTGCCCCAATCGGGTGTGCCTGTTATATTTGTCACCTATAGAAAGTCAGTGAATTTGAGCACATAGTTTCCACAAATAGTAGATGGTACGACAGATCTTGCCAACTTTTATGAATTTATGAGGCAATATCAAGCAGAAATCCTGTTCTTAAATACTAATAACTTTTCACGTCTGATTTTTCATTTCAGTTTAATTAAGCAATAGATTAGGATTGATAGATTGTGATTGGGGTGATTACGTAGTCAAGTTTATATTGCTTGACCACACACATTAGGTCTGATCCTGATATGCCTTTAACATTACGTAGGAAGCTGCTCGATTCCATTTAGATATACACATTTTGAGATGAGCAGAAACTTTCGGTTTGAAAATGCAAGAAATTGGGTACTTGTCGTGAGGTCTATGAATCCAAATGTATGTAGCTTGCTGCAGGTGTATGGATAGCTGTGATCCCTACTAGATTACCGATTATTGTCTCCACTTGATTCTGATAATGTTTGCTCAAACAAGCATTGAAGTGACTAGTAGTCACAAAGGTCACTCAGTTGGTTCCAGTGCACTTTTCTATCTCATGTAAGTGAGCATTATGCCGCGGAACAACTTCTTTCTTCTGTTCCGGCTTCAACGGTGTGAATACAGATTTAGACTTTTGGTGACTTGGATTTGGGGTTTTCAGCTCCAGACATTACCTGCAGTATCGAGGTGCAGGTCTGCTTATCCCTCAATTCTGGAATCGTGCTTCATTTCGTATCCAATGTGCTTTTCTTTCCTGACCAGAATTAAAAAATTGGTGCAACTTACACGGATATCATCATCGGGGAACGGTCTGCTAAAAAACAAAAAAGTTTCCAATTTCCCAGATTGTAGAATACGTTGGGCAACAAAACGAGTAGACCGATCGGCATTCGAGTTCATCGTAACACGACCAAAAGCCCCTTGGAATTCAATGTGCATTCAGGCAAAATTTATCACATAATAGAACGTTATGCACCTGTAAAAGTTGCATTTTTCGTTGCCTCGAAAATCGCCGATCCATATGTGAAATTAGCCCCAACGGTGATAGTCTTGTTTAGTGCAATGCCATACAGGTACATTGCATCATAAAATGTGGTCAATGGCATATTGAACTGAAAAAGTCTGTTTTTTATAAAATGCTTCCAAATGGAAAAGTGACACAAAGCAGTACTGTCGTCAAAATCGTTTACATAGAGCTCTTACCGTAAAATCTTTCACTCAAAAAAATGCTGAGGGTGAGTTCTGTATACTCACAAATTTCTAGTCTTATATAATGTATTATTTACTAAAAAATCTGGCAAAACCCTCATTCTTTTTTATTGCAAGCTAGCGCTTCCACTTGCAGTTAAACCAAACTTAGGTTACGCAGAAACGTCAGCTTGTGTCTGGTTTCCAATGTTGCCTACCAAGGGGAAAACCCCAAACTTGGGACTTTTTGGACAGGTCTGGACAGTTTCTGTTTTTTTTTAGAAATTTGGTTTTTGGCTTTGTTGGGTGTTTTGATGCACGATATTGTCATGATTTTATTCAAAATAAAATCCCTTTTGCTGTAATAAATACATTTGAATCAGAATAAAAATTCTTTGCAGAAGATACTATTTTCAATATTTTTGACTGGTTAAACAGCTCTAGAAACATGTGGATATTTCAGGAAAGCAGCTAATGCTTCTTCTAATTGCTGCAAATTTTTTCGAAAACTATCTACAGTGAATCAAAATTTTACGACCACAATCAGCATTGCAAAATGTGTTTTCTTTTATCAACTATCCAGCGCTGCAATTTTTTGTATTTTTAATTTTTCAGCAGTGGAACATTCGTACTTATATTTTTTTGCATTCAGATTCTGCCACCAATTTCGCCACCTTTGTAAGCTCACTGAATTGACGTCATCTTCATACATGACATGAGTGCCTTTTAAATGTATTTTTCAAAAAATCGACAACATTGTTAGCAACTAACAAGATCAAAAAAATAATGAGTATTCAAATTTTAGATAGTGTTTTGACGACACGGTACGACAGCCGGCATAAGCGTTAAGAACCGCGTTTTTATGTGAAAATATCTAACATCAAATGTACGATTTTAAAATAAAATTCAATACACCAGTGTCAGTTCAATCCATTTTAAAAATTTTGTTAATGTGTAGGTCTGTCGGCAGAATTCATATGTGAGCCGAAAAAATATATTTTTAACCTTATTTTTTCGAAAAAACATTTTGACTTCTTTTCAGGAATTTGAACTTATTTGAACTGAAATTTGACGTTTCTGAAATTTTGGGTTTCTCGACACTACTGGTCTATTTAGAACTGTTGCACCCTACTGACTCTATTGACAATAGACTTCCTTGAGTAAGATACAGTATTTAGTCGTATATAGTTAGAGATTTATAGTGTATTGCAGACGTCATTTAAATCATTCAGGGACTAACCTCAAGACAAACACAATTGAATCATAGAGGAGAAAGCATTAAAATTGGATTCCGATCACAGCGTCATGAATATTGTCCTCCAAATTAATTAAGGTGAACTGGAACTTCATCTACGAGTAAATACTGTACATGCACTCTGCGTCAAATGCACTTGTGTTGGTAATTCGTTACATTTGGAGTTACATTTTCACAAAAATGGAATATAGCTTATTCAATCAGTTTTACTTACATCTGAACTGTAATTACGAAATTCTTGTTCGTGTTTATCGACATAATCGTCAATAAACGAATTTTGTTTTGTCGAAATTTGACTTGATATGACGTACGAATCGGTCTGAAATGCAATTTTTTGTGCATATGCATGTAACTAATTCAAAACCGATATCATTCAGACTAGACTTACCACAACAACACTTTTATAAATGAGAATATATTGAGCAGCTGTCGATGAGTTTATGGCCTGGTCCTGCCATGGTTCCCATGGAGTAAATGACGGGCTTATGAAGTTGGGAATGATGAACACATAATTGGGATAAGTCATGTTCTGACTATAAGCTTCCAATAACATAGGCAATGCTGTGTCAGGAGTATATCCACCACATACAACTACGACTAAAAATTTGAAAAAAGGATAAAAGTAAATTCAGCAGTCGATGTCCAGGTTAGTTTCCAATTGTATAACTTAAATGAATTATTTGAAAACGTATTTTGCATATAATCACTATTTTTTTGCATATAATCACTATCATCATTTAACATATTTTTCGTGTACAGTGGCTTTTAGGTAAGACATCGGTGTTTCAATTCCGTTGTTGGATATTTTTAACTTTGATCTTCAAAACATCCTAGTGATCTCAACAGTTGAAAAATGACATAATTCCAAGAAAATAAACTTCAACTACGATTTATATGTAATTTTTTTAACAAATTCGCGGCTTGCTAATTGAGCATAGTGTTTTATCAAGGACTTTAATTTTTTTTGCAGGAATGATTGACCAAAAAATTTAGAATCCATTCTGACTAGAAAGGATATTATTTAGTGAAGGGATGAGCATAAGTTTTGAAAGTATAAATATTTCAGGATATCTGACTTCACAGAATAGAAACAAAACTGTAGATCATGCAGAAAATGAAATCAATTTTAATAATGTTTCATGAGACATATTATTTTACCTTCCAGGTTCCACTATTATGTGTTTTTACAGAACTAGCTTTTAGGCGCCAAAATAGGGTGAACTTTATGAATCTTTTTTACATTCACGTAATCTTTCATGCGTCTTGTTTCAAAATTCATTTATTTTTAGAACTACATTAGAAACAAGGTCAAGAATACATCTTACTTCGAGCCCACGTTTTCAACTCTATCAAAGTATATCTGACATCATCGGGATTAGAAAAATTGGCGACGAGCGTCGTCGCGATATCTACACTCTGGTAGCGAAGTGCGTCTCCGATACCGGCCAGACAGACGTCGCAAACGGCTCCAATGTTCCTGAATATGGCCACACGAGACCAGTTGTAGTAGGCTATTAAGGTGGCCACTGCTTCCACTTGATTCAAATAGTGAGAAATACGAGTCAACGTTGTGTACTTCACTTTGTTCCCCAAACTGGCTGCTATGCTAAATGGTGCAAACGCCGGCAGGTTCAAATTCGAGGCTAGCAATGCAGTAATTGCTAAAGCTATATTGAAGAATGAAATTTGAAAGGTAGATAGAATAGATACTCAAAATAACTTTGTCTATTTATTTGTCAAAAGACTGATGTCATGGTGGCTACTCCAAATAGATTGAGTCCAAAAACATGCTCTAACCAATTGAGCTAAACGATTTATGAAACATTCTAAGCAATGCAACAGTCCGTGATTAAACTGATTGCTTAAATCGCTCCCAAAACTCTTCCGACAAGAGGGTTAATAAATCATCGTGGCCTTCACATAATGGTGGTGCTTTCATAAAAATTAAGCACTATTGGAGAATGCACCCAAAATTTGCATTTCCAATGGGAATGCTCTAGCCGATTGGGCAAAGCAAATTACCATCCTTCTTCAGCTTGCAGTTACTGACGAGGCAATGTAAAATGTTAATGACCGACCTAACGTGTAGCAGCAATCCGATTTTTTTAACCTCTTTAGAATTTGGACGTCACACAATACTTTCTTACACGCAAAATTTTGTCATCCATTTGTTTTTGTACCAAGAATAATATTATAACACAAACCGTTTTGACATATTTGCTTACCTAATGAAAAGTCAACTTACTTTGACTACAAAGCTTCAGAAACAAAATGAATAAGATATAGGACCAAAAGTCAGAGGAATTGATCCTCTGACATTGGATGGTGAATTGTTTTGAAAAAGATAATTTTTTCCATCAACAAGACTTAAGCTACGACTGAGTTTCGCCTCAAGCTCCAACGAAACTCTCTATGTTGAACAACTGCCATAAAATACAAAAACTCGCTTATCTGCAAACTAAACATGTTGAGAATGTTAAGCTTCACCTTAAACTGTATCTGAATACAATATATTGACATGCTGTGGAGATATTATCCTTACATGGCCCGTTGCATCTAGCCTGCTCTCCCTTCAGGAAGCACCTTCTACTCACACAACACTGCCACTATTGATCAATTTTCATGAATCACCCATGTGCTCCAGATGGGGCAGTCGGTAGCACATTTGTCTTGTATGCTTGTATGCTAAAAGTACCATGCATAACTTGTCTGTAGAACTGTGTGGCTTTGGGTATGGTGTTGGTAACCATCTCGTTTCCTCGAATAAGGAAGAGCGTAGTAGTAGTAGTACTACCACATCCAACGAATTGCATACATGCTTCAGTTAACACAGCAGGTGAAAAATTTAAATTTGTGTTCCTATTCATGATATGAAAGATAACAGGGTATTGAGACATTTAACTCGTATATGATATTACCTGACGAGCATTCTGGACCGATGAACACATTGATTCGATCTTGTTTATACATATGCCACGAAAAATTCATTGCAGTACTCTCGTCGCAAGATGGTCCGGCAATGAAAAATCTAGAAATCGTATTTATGTTCAATGGCCATGGTCTGACTATACAGTAGAAGTTCTTTAAAATCCTGTATTTCAGCTCGCGGTAGAAATAGAAACTTCAAGATTCACTTCTATAATATAGTACTGCATTACTCTGATACTCTATGACGAACTAAATTCAAGTAAATGCAGAACATAATCAACAATAATATCCAATAAGCTCAATTCTATTTTTTCCTCATATTGATTGCACGTAGAAGCAATATTTCAGCTATTTCGACAGTTTCAAAGATGATTACCAACAATTTGGAGGAAAATCTTCTTAGTTTTATAAGGAGATTGACAAAGCAGAGAATAAAAGTAAGTTTTATGATTAATGCTCGAAATCCGATGAATCATAAGCTCATTCTCATACGAGTATGCAAAAAATATGCTTACTTAAAATTGACGTGTTGAGGAACTATTTTAGCTTCTTTCAGATCATCTTCTGCCCTTTTCAATGTCACCAAATAAAGTTTGTCGATCGTGATTGCGTATATTGCAGCAACTCGAATTTCGTTAGGCCATTTCAATACTTCTGTAGTATAACCATCAAATCCAAAGTTGAAATGTGTGGTAAAACTTAGCATGGAGAGCAATAACTTCAACATGGTTCTTGAAGTAAACAGTGATGAAGGATTCAATAGCAAAGCCATATTTTCATCCAACCCATGACATAGTTTTGCTAGTTTACGTTTGAGGCTCGAGGTACTGATTTCAATTAATAACATGTTGGACTGCAGGTATATTTCGTATCAGCAGGAAGTGCTGCTATCAGAAGTTCATCTCCATGATGACAATATATGGCGCAGAAAAGATTCGTTAGCTGAGCGGTTATAGTTGAATCTTAGAGCAACCTAGAATTAGATGACTAAAATTTTCTTGACGATTCAAATTTACCAACACGTCATACTACAGTGGGTGGCATGTAGCTATCTAATTGACTCATATCTATATCAGTCCAGGGGAATGTTTCATAAAATATTAATTAGTCATATTGGGGCAGTAGTAATTTTATTACTAATATTTATTGGAACTGATAAAACAAGGGTATTCTCATTTGATCGATTCTCAGGTGAGAGATTTCCAAGAGAGCAATTATCAAGTGAGTGATTTTCATGTGAGCGATTCCTAAAAGAACGCATTTTCAAATGAGCGAATTCTCGATTGAGCGATTCTCAAATGAGCGATCGGAAATGCAGTATTTTACTTCTTTGTCTTAAATTTTTCTGTCTGTATTTTTTTCTTTCGTTTTCTGTGCGTGTTAATTATCATTTCGTTTATGGATGTTTTCACGTTTCTTCTCTTTTTTCTTTTCACAAACTTCTTTCTTTTTTCTCATGAAACAATACATTACAAGTTGTCATTTTGAATAACTACAGCCTCCCGTGAAAATCTTATACAGTTTGACATGATCTGTTTCCTATGCCATCTTCTCCTTTGTGATTTTTCTTCATTCTTACTTGTATTTCGTCTTGGTTTTTGATTTTATTCCCCTATCTTTTCTTTTTTCTATCCTCTAGCTCCTTTCTTGTTTTCGCTCTTTTTTCAATTTTACGATACAATTGTTTATTTCTTTTTTATTGGTTTTTCTCTCTTGTCACTTTTTTCATGTTTTCTTTCTTTTTCCACTGCTTTTCAACATATTTTCACGCATTCTTAACGCCTTCCTTTTTTAATGTTTCCTTTCCGTTGATCTTTTATTTCTTCCGGCATTTTTCTGTTTATATTTTTTACAAAAGTTTTTTGACACCTACAACGATGAAAAACTTGAGCATGTCAAACTCAATTATGAATTCACTCACTTGGAAATTCTCTCACTTGGGAATCTGCTCACTTGGGAATCCGCTCACTTGGTAATAGACCATGAAAAACGTTAAATCCTATTCAGAATTAAAAAATCCTAGCTTTTTGTCGCCGACGGTCGGCGGCAGTCAGCGATGGTCGGCGACAGTCGGCGACTGCACTTCTGAATAGGGCTTTACACGTGGAATGTTTGTCTTTTAGAGAGCTTTACATCAAAATATTGATGGGAAGTATAGTGCTTAGTTCTGGAAAGTTCGTTTCACAAGGGACTATTGGAGGAATTATTACTAATATTATTAATCTCAGCGATACGGTCATTTGATTGTTTGACCATGAAAATATAGCAGTGTCAATAGTCTGTTTTTTTATAAAATGCTTCTAAATTGAAGAATGACAAAAATCAGTACCATCGTCAAAATCATTCACACAAAGCTTTTGCAGTAAAGTCTTTTGCTCAAAAAATTGCTTACGGTTGGTTGAGTAAGCTCACAAATTTGCAGCTCGTTGTGACATATGGTTCAGCAGAAAATTGTAAAAATACGGAATAGTACTTGCTTTCCACTTTTATTATTTAGAAGCATTTCACGAAAAACAAATTATAGTTTTCGGCAATAAAAAACCGCTTGTGACAAAGGTAGAAACATTTCGAGAAAACATGATGAAAAGGAAACCAACGACAAATGCTCCGAAATCATGATACAGTTAATGGTCAGGATTGCATCGTTGCAAACTCCGCAAAATTTAGCATCAATTGGAAAATTGTCGAAAACTGGCAGTTAACAAAATATGGATGTATACTACAGTACACGCTTATCAAAGAAAAATTATGAACCTTGATGTTTGTGAGGATCCACTAACAGAAAATACTGTTGGAATTCTAAATGACTGGAAAACATTTTGACGGCATAATTTGTGTTTCCATGAGATCTCTTTTGTTGCTTTTTTGTTTTTATGTTTTTTTTCAAAATTAAGTTTTTGCGGCAAAATCAAAACTATCTATATTATTACCGTGTCTGCATCGTTAGTAAAAAAAATGATCAATGCATTTGTGGTGTGTCGTGTGTGCTATAAAGTGTGCTGAAATGGCTTCAAAGAATACCTGCGATGCCCCCTTGACCAGGAAAAAACATTTCCACAAAAATACAAACACGTTTTGACTTTAGAGCGGATGCATTATAACAAGAAGACCTGTAGTACTATATTGGTAATGATATGTAAGGAATGACAAAATGTTAACCAATCGAGTTGAAGGGCTTCATAATCTATTTACTGTACAAAAATTAAACGCAACATACAATTATGATATAAACAGTGGCCCGCATACAGTCTGTTTTTTCCTACATTGCTTCTAAATAGTAAAAGTGAAAAGCAAGTAGGATTTCATATTTTTACGATAACCTGCTGAGCATAGCATGAGAGATTTGTGAGCATACTCAGTTAATCTTTAACAATTTTTGAGTGAAAAATTCTACAATAAAAGCTTGCCGTAAATAGTTTCAGGATAGTAATAATTTTTCATTTTTAAACGCGTTTTATAAAATAGACTATAGAAACACAAGGTATAAAAAAGAGAAAGGGATTGATATGCTATAAAAATGTGTGCTAAACTCAGCTGAATTAACCACGCAAATGCAGTGGTGAATTGTTCTTTCTGCTCTTCAGGAGGCTGTGCACAGTAATAAAACGTATATCAGACCATTGCTTCAAAATCATTGAATCAAAAACAGGTTGAACTTCACTGTAAGTGATTAGACGATCCCGATTTCTTTCCCATGAGCCAATATGTGACACAATTGCCTTTACCCTTAAAAGCGTAAGAATTAGCGTGATGAATCTGATATGCAATAACTTATACAAAATATACCTTGAGCATAACGGTGCCTCGTTTCTCCATTTCATATCCACCTGTTGATTCTAGTATACTGTATACGCTTTCAGATATGTGAATTTTGTCGGCTAAAGTAAACTTATTAGGTATGGAGTCCTCTGTGAGTTCTGATTCGAATGCTCTAATTTTTTGAGAATTTTTTGAAGTAGGTTTTTGTCTGCCAAACTTTAACTATCTTTAACTCCGTCAAATCATATTTTCGAATAGATCTCAACGAGAGATATCGATTGGTTCTTCATGTGTTGAGTCTTGGAAAGAAGGAATTCTTAATTGCCTTGAAAAGTCATTATTTGAATGGGCTAGAACATCTAATCTTGGGTTAGTCAAACTAATTATGGATGAGGTCGAACCCCTCTGCGCGCCTGGTTGTATCTTATTTTCAACAGAGTTCTAGTATCAAGTTTGAGTTAAAATCCAATTGCTCTCCACAAATTTGGTCTTTTGAACGACAGTTTTTGGCTAGATCCTCAAAAAACTGATTCCTTTGCACGATTTGAGCATTCTACCTTCGCCGGTACTCTCCACGCGGGAAGCTATGTTGACGGTATCACCGAACAAGCAATACTTTGGCAATGTGACTCCGACGACGCCGGCGGCCACCGAACCGCTATTCAGACCTATCCGTAAGGTCAGGTGATTGGCTAGGATGGCCGGCGCGTGAAATTTTTTTGATAACTGGAAAAGACCCAGAAGATGAGTGGATCACATGGTAAATTCGGAGCACAAAATGATGTTTTTTTAGAAAATGCTTGTAAATTCAAAAATGATGATAAAAATTAGTACTGTCATCAAAATTGCTCAAACGAGGTCTTTACTATAGACTTTTTTACGCTTTAATCTATTACGTGACAGTAATCATAAAAATATGAATGAGCGCTACGGCTTCAGTACCTTTATAATTCAGATACAGAAGCAATCTAAGAAAAGTAATAAGAACTTTACCTTTAAAAGGTTGATTGACAGGTCAGCCATGTATGAGGCATGTGAATTGCCGTTTCTAGTTGGGACGCCGCTAACGATAAGATAAGAATCCAACACAGTTTCTACCTGAAAGCAGATTTTTTCTATGGTGGGGTAGTTGCAATAGAACATCTTGGAAAAAGAGCATCCATAAGAAATGAATCTCACTCACCTATCTCTGGAGGGCAAACTGATGATTTATAATACTACTTATTAGGAAAATTCTCCAAATGTAAATTTCCAAAATTGCACATGTTATGATGCATTCCACTGGGAACAAAGTATTCAGTAATCGTTCCAGCTGTGGGTCTTTACACAGAATTTGCATAAATGTGCGAAACGATAAACCTAAATCTATACTCTATATAAAAAATCATAATAGCTAAAAACTCGATATGAGTCGCGTTTCATAGAGCTGAGTAGTATCAAAAAATCTTCATTTTTGATGAAAGAGTGATTTCGCACTGTAACAGAGTTACAATCAGTCAAACTATGATGAATTTGAGTGTCACTATCAAGGATTGAAGATTTGTCATATGAGCATATTCTTGCAGTTTTCAGGACGCACTATCGAATGTCTATTTGCCTATTACATGTGCTTGAATAGTTGTTGGAATGGGGTGTGGACGAACCTTCTACTTTCTGCCGTATTTATGCAAATTTAACATAAAAATTGCCTTTGGACATCAGTTATTATAGTCAATTTTTTTGAAATGCAATTCAATAGTGAGAGTGGAAAGCAAGTACTATTTCATGTTTTTGTCATTTCCTGCCGAACCATATGCCGCATTCGATTGAAAGTTTGTGAGCCGAAGTGACCATTATTAATTTAGAGGAATATTTTATAAAACACAGACTATAGTCTAATAATTTTCGAAATGTTGTTTGTGATAGGTTATAATAAGAATTCATTGCCGGCTATTTACCAGACCTATGCAATCTCTTCATGGACAATCTTGAAACACTGGCACTCTCAACAGCCAAAATTTAAACCAGCTTTATGGTTATGCTATGTATATGACACATTCATACCATGAGACCACGGCAATCAAAAACTCCAAGACTTCCTTGAACATATGAATAATCAGAATCCAGCCATAAAGTTTACAACGGAAGTTGGACAGAATGGTAAGCTACCCTTCCTCGATGCATTGGTTACTAGGAATGAACAAGGCCTTATAGCAACAGTATACCAAAAACCAACACACACTGACCAATATCTAAACTTCAACTCCAACCATCCAATAAACACCAAGATAGGAATAGTAAAAGGTATGCACATGAGGCCCAAAAGTTTATGCTCCAATGAACAGGAGTACAAAAAAGAGGTAGAAAACATCAAAATCGCCCTTCAGAGAAATGGATACCCCAAAAACTTAATCCAAAAGCCCATGGCTGTGAAAAAGTCTAATAGGGAAGACACTGAGTATAAGTGTACTGCTATTGTACCATACAGTGGTTGGGTAACACAGAAACTCAACAGAATATGCAAGCAGTATAAAATCAGTCTAGTTGCGTCATGTACAGATACCCTGTGGAAACATCTGAGCAAGTAGCCCCAGAAAGAGAAGCAGGAAAGTCAAGAAGTACTGTATTCCACCCCCATGGAACATTGATGGAAAAGTCTACATGGGAGAAATAGGTAGAACATCAAGACTAGAGTCTCAGAACATAGAAATGCATTGAAGGACCTGAATGAAGAAAGAAGTGGAGTGGCAGAACATTGTCTAAAGTGTGGGTGTAGGCCAAGCTTTGATAACACCAGTATACTGGCCCATGAAAGCAACACTTTCGAGAGAAAAATTAGGGAGACAATGGAAATGGAAGTAGCAGGTTCTAACAATGTGGGAACAAAATGCATTGAAATAGGCCACACATCAATTTAAGCTAAGGTTCTATTTCAAGATTTAGCTGAGCAAATTCTCCCCCCCCCCCGATGGCCCAGTGCTTACAGCTCTCGACTCACAAGCTCAAAGTTAAGGGTTCAAACCCCAGTGCAGGCAAGAGTTTATTTAAAAAAATATAATTGTCATTGCCTGAAGAAGGTAGTAGGTACAGTACCGAACCGTCTCACCACTGTATTATTGTTTGTGATACCGTATTATTCTAATTAAGGTGTTTCACATTTTTATGTGATTCTAAGGCCAATAATAGCTGACAATGACTTCTTACCAACTATAATGTAACATTACAAAAGTTTTTAAAGCTTCTATCGAATGCCCCTTAACATGCATTAATTATTTTAGAATTCAAGCATAATCATATGATCATTATTAGCATACCTTATAAGCGTCATAATTAGCGATTGTATCATCCATGAGTCTATATATCATGTTCAGAGTATTTACAATTGCTGTAGGTTTCTTGTTCGTCGTAATTTCTCTGAATCCGACGACGCTGGAGAAGCATACGGTAGCCGAGTCGAAAACTTCCGGCGGGAGCTGGTGCCCTGATTTTAAAGCATTGGCGACCATTCTAGACAGAATTTGAATGCGTGACGGCACTGAAAAGTCTTTGAAGGTGTCTTACTTTGGCAATACTTGATACAGTATATTATCAGCCCGTTTTGTTTCTTCGTTGGTTTTTTCTGTGCGTTCTTCAATTATCTTTTCCAGATTGTTTGTATATTTTTCTAAAACGTTGAGTATATGATCCATCAAATTTTGACCACTGAAACGAGTGAAATGAAGATATAAAATCGTAATCAGTTGGAACATTATTTGATTTCTGAAATGGTCGTTTCCTCAAAATCAGTATCCATAGTAACATTGAAGACTAGTAGAGTAGTCAGTTTTCTCTACTCCATTCATTTTGAAACGATCGAAGAAGTTACTCGATGAAAGTTAGTTCAATACGTAAAAAACTAGTGATCTTATTACTGTAACCAATGAAAGAATTTTTTCTTCACTGAGCGGCAAGTAGAATAGTTAAAATTTTTCTCCAACGACTGGGTTAAATAATCAAAAGTTCTCGGGTGAACTCAAGTATCGACACAATTCTGTCCAAATCGACGGTGAAAAACCTGATGATTGTTCAATGATTTTGACCTTCAACATTCTCATGAATAAATCTGGCATTTGTCGACAGTATAATATTTTCCACCAAGCGAAAATTGCGTATCAAGTCGAACCAACTTTTTTGGTTTTCACTGCGCCTATCATTTTAAATTAAATGGGCTATAAATGATGTTTAATAGTATTTTCTTGAGGGTCAGGATTTTCCGGAAATTGGGAAAAATAAAGATAAAAAAGCCAAAATTACTCTAGTATCATGTGTGAGCATGTGAGCATTTGATGCACATTCAAAAATCATAAACTGGTTGATATACTTTGGCAAAATCGGACATTTTGGTTGTTTTACGATTATTTTTTTGAAGATAGATAACAGAAAACTCAACAAATTGAGGTACGACCTTTTGACGACTATATTCAACTAGCTTTTAAAATTTTTCTGGAGAACCAAATTCTGTAGTAAACGCTTTATATGACCCAGGCTATTGCAGTGATTTCAGTCAATTTTTAATTTACAGGTATCTTATAAAATAGCTGATAGCATATGTATATGAAGTCTTGAAATATGGATAACCAGAGTACATAGGATATTTTAAGAAAAAGCCCGAACATTATAACATGATTGACTGAGGTCCAGCAGGCTTTTTAGATCATCCGTTTTTTTGAAAACGGATTTTTCAGATCAACTACTGATGAGCGAAAAGAGAGGCATTGAATTCAACACAGAAAGAAATCTATCAATCTTTACTCACAACTTCTTGGTGTAGGAAAAAATTTCTTTTTTTAGAGCCACTGCACCAATTCGCGCTGCTGGATTTTCTGCCCAACAAAATTCTAGAAGCGTCAGGAATTTTATGTCGAAACAAGCCACTTGAGCCAACGAAGGTCGCAGTGGATTTCCGTTATAGTCTAACGTTTTAAGCAGATGAACGATTTCTACAAAAAAATGAAGTGGAGCATCATAACGTCATTTGCTATAAGTTTTCAGGATACCTGACTGCGACAAAGATGCATCTTCGAACGGTTGCTTCCTGTAAAAAATTTGATAGGCGATCATGGCGAATTGATAAATGTCGACTGCTTTATTGTTGATATTTAGTTCTCCTCGAACAATTTCAGGCGCCGAACAAATAAGCACTGAAAGTTAGTAGCTACACTGTTTTTCATGGATAGACGAATCAAGAAGTACGGATTTTTTTTGCAAGGGCCTGATACATAAATATCATGCTTATATTTGTGATTAATATGATGTGAGAGATTTTTCAATTATTTATCTTACCATCTCTCAAATATGACACAGTTCTTGTCACAGAAATGACAAAAATGATTGTCAAGGAGTCTGCATCATCAAGGAAACAGCTCAGAAAAAATGATCATCGAGGAGCCTGCATCATGAAGATGTGATACAGGTCAGAAATATGATGATTTAACCTAAGATATGATGTGGTACAGGTCAAAGATATCAGAAAAAATCATGAAGATATGTTGTGAAAACATTCACTCGTCAGTAGTGAAATCAAAATAACCGATAAAAGCTATTAAATTATGGTTTCTAATGCCTTAAATATGCTTCTATATCTCATCTAAACGATAAATGCGGCGACAACCAAAGAAGTAGCTTAAATTTGATACGCAATGTTCACTTGGTGCAAAACTTCATATTGTAGAAAAATGCTAAATTTCTTCATGAAAATGCAAAAGGCCAAAATTGTCCAAAAAAATTCTGCTTATCCACGGTCGATTTGGACAGAACTGCGTCGTCACCTGAATGCTACTCGGTAAATTTTGACCACTTGACCAGGCTATTGAAAAATATTTTCACCTTTTTTGTTTGCCGCTCACTGAGAAAAAATTTTTTCATTGATTACAGTAATAAGCTTACTAGTTTTTTCTGTATTGAACTTAGTTTCATCGGATCTTTGCATCGATCCTTCCAAAATAAACGGAGTATAGTAATTTTTTAAATTTTGACTTGGAGTCTGAAATCCCAATGCTTGTGAGGATTTTTTCGACCAATATTCTACAACTACTTTCCACTCCTTGCAGCCACTGAGTGAAAAAAATTTACTCGAAAACAGAACTGAGAAAGAGGGTGTTCTAAAACATTTTTTTAAAATTATGGCTGATGTGATGGGCAACAACACTTACGCTTTGTCCAGTCGATTCTCTGATCTGGAACTCTTCTAATGACAACCTTTGCACTTTTACCTCAACATCAGATTCTGAGATCGTGTTCACACTTAATTTGCATATAAAAATTTTTTGGAACGCTCAAATTTGATGTAAATTCTCCAATCACTCCTTTTCGTTTTTCTTTGCCGTGAAAAATTCACATATAGTAAAATGAGCATTTATGCTCAACGGTGACAAGTGAATCTAAACACTATATCCATTTATTTTGGATTTTTTGGAATGGAATGATCGACGCAGCAATAACAAAAAAATCGGTATAATTTGATACTCGATTTCCACGGAGTAGAAAACTTAATACTGTAGAAAATCCTTAAATTTCGACATGACAAAAAGAAAAGGCCGAAATCATAAAAAAATCATCGTGCTTGCCCAATTTTAATATGCATGGGACTGTATTTGACAACTGAGTCTTACTCGAGGAATTTTGACCATTCAACGAGGTTATGGAAGGAAATTTTCAGTTGTTCTGCTTACCGCTCATGGAAAAAAATTTTTTCATTCATCATAATAATGTGCTTTTTAGTACTTTTTTAGTGTTTCATTATGGGATTGCTGCTTGCATCGATCATTTCATAATAAATGGCGTACTATGCATTATATGTTGCTGAACAGTTTTTCTGATAAATTTAAAGGACCTCTTGATATGAGAATCGCTGTGTGCAGATTTGATCAGGTGACATACAATCCAGGTAGTAATCTGAGACCGTAGTTTTCTGTTAGTTCAATTGCTGCCCTGGACCTGGGGACGATTTGATCAAACAGACTTAGGCTCCAGTTGAACTGCAGCTTAAGCTCCAGTTAAATTGCAGTTTAAGTTTTAGCTCAACAATAATCATCACCGTTAATGTGCAGCACAGCTGCTTAACTTTCCCGTTATGCTACTGCTTAAGCTGCAGCTCAACTGGAGCGGGTCCATTACTGCACTGTTAGCTGTGTCGGATAAAATTCATCAGGGTAAAATTCTTGAGAATTATATTATTCAATAAAAATACATTTTCTTCAAAAAATCTTGAACCACTGCATTCTTACCTTTACCTGCAAGCTCTATCAGTAATACTGCAGGGAAAGAAAATCATTACCCATGTGCTCAACGTTCTGCTACATTCTGTGCTTCTCCACTCAAAAGTTGACTGTTAAATAAGCAGATTTATGAACAAATAATCTAAAAAATTTTTGCTGTTACCATTTTCTTGCAATTTTCGATCGATTTGAATCGCTCGTTGGACGGTCAATGTACGGAATATACGATCCATACCGTAATTGGTCAGTTTAACGGTCCATCGTCCATCGACGACGCAATTTTTGGCGTAAAGTTTACCGTGGTATCCGATCGGAGACGTATGCAAATAGCTCAAACCCTGAACAGTGTTGAAACATAGTGGAAACTCGACCTTTAGTAGGTTATTCCTCTACCGAAACTACATCTCGTAACAACGAAACTTGGAAAGTCTCGTCTATTTTGATCATATCGTTGAAGAGAACGTCTTCCAAACTTCCTCTTGAGCAAGCGGACCAAAAACTATAGAAAAAGCTCACTCCGTTTGCAACGAATCCAACAAAATTGTTGATGTTGTCGTGCTTCGCGTCTTTCATCTGATTTTAAAATTGACAAATTACTGCATTAGTAAGTCAAAATTTTGTAGTCGGATGATGTTTACTGCTCAAAAAATCAGCTAATAATCTATTCGGTCAATTAATTCATTGCATATACTAAAAAGTTTAAATTTTAATTTCTTACCGTAGTTCTGTTTTAAGTTACACCTGAACGTTATAATGATCTCACTAGGCCTGCTTTTTGAATTAAAACTTTTATAATGACTAGGAAATGGAGTTCATGACTTTTCTCTTCGATAATTCACAACTCTTATTTTATTGTGAAAGTTGACATACTGCTTTGATGAACAAAAGGTCTTTCTTGTGGAAACTGATTCCACCCAATTTGTTGTATTTCTTGGCAATAACTCGTTTCCCGAAATAAATTCCAACCAATATGTCAGGTGACTGATTCGTTCCATTCAGGGTATGTTTGCTTGTTCCATCAACTAAACTATGGTCGTGTGATGTCATTGTCACTCTCGACATAGACGACTTCAAAGAAAGATTAAAAATTCATTAGAGGTAGTAGTAGTAGTAGTAGTGGCACTAATAGTAAATAGAGGATGTGCTTACTCTTGCCGATTTTCGCACTTGCACGAAATATTTCATGTCCACTTTCCATATTGTTTCTAGAAGAACCAATTCGAATTGCCGTTTTCTGAGCATTTATACTACAATCTAAAACTTTTTTCTATAATTACGGCTGTAGTTTGATTTACCTGTAGAAAAGCGTTCCAATAATTAATAGCAGCACTGCGGAACATCCCAGAATAACAAGGACCAAATCTGAAAGTTTGTAAAAAAAATTTCACGTTATCGTAAATCTAGAAAGTCTGCTTTTGCTGCTGACAAGAACTTTGCGGTTAGACATGCTGATGAGATTTACGGCCTCACATAGTAAGTAGTCTGATGCTTTGAGCACGCAAAGCTCGTTTGAGAATCCACATGCTGGAGTGTCGTTGATAGGCACATTGCCTGGTGTGCCCCAATCAGTAGTACCGGTTACGTTTGTCACCTGTAAAAGCCACGTAAAGTGGTCTAATCAGTACAGAATTATCAAATTTTGATCTGACCACTTTCTTTCTGAACTACAATCAAGTCTTATTGTTCAAACTTAATCCATTTCGAAATGACTGATGCAGCTGGTGGAGTTTCGGAAAACGCGCCCTTACTAGGGATCAGAAAATCAAGTAAGCGAGATCACCAAGGATTATGTATCATTGAAGAAAAATTTATTGTTTAGAGTGGACGAGTATTCCATGATTCTGAATAAAAGTTAGGCTGCGAGCTCGCTGCGTCGATTATTTCAAAATGAATAGAGTACAATTTTTAAAGATTTTGAACCAAAAACACTTACCGCGCTAATCTTATTTCAAAAATACTTTACCCAATGAAAAGTGAACCTACTTCAACACAAAGATCACTGGAATGTAGAATAATAATGACAGAGCCAAAGGACAGAGTAATTGACCCTTTGACAAATTCAGCTATAGAAAATCGAATTATGTTTTAGTTATGGCCACAAACGTGGGGCATGAGTAATTTCAAGTGTCGGAAGGGGTCGAGGTTACCCAAAAAGTGTTAGACCTCATCCAAATAGTGACTTTGCAAGGCAGATATGAAATTATTATCCTTGAATGCATTAACTTGGGTATTAGAGATGAATTTTGTACAGGTCTATTCAATATTATGCTTTAAAATGCTCTAACTTTATTTTTGATAGAGCTTTGAGAAATTAAAGGTTGATCAAACTTTGGTTCATCTTCCCCAGATTTGCCTTCCTTCCATGGACAGCTATTATAAGGAATCTACCCGCACTTACACGAATATCATCATCGGCAAAAGGTCTGCTCAGAAACAAAAATGTTTCTAAATTTCCAGATTGTAAAATACGTTGAGCGACAAAGCGGGTAGAACGATCGGCCTTCGAGTTTATCATAACATGACCAAAAGCGCCTTAAAATTCATTGTTTTCAAAAAAAACATTTCTCTCATGATTAACGTCATACACCTGTGAAACTTGTGTTCTTTGTAGCATCAAATATAGCCGATCCATCCGTATAGTTAGCACCAATGGTGATAGTTTTATTGAGTGCAATGCCGTATAGGTACATTGCATCATAGAAAGTAGTCAATGGCATATTGGACTGTAAAGTATATCAAGCTCATTCATCACAGAAGTCACGTTACATGTGGAAAATACAAAAGGAAGAGTTAATTAATCTAAACCTGGTCTTACGGTCTATTTTCTTGAAATACTTCTGAATAACAAAACTTCAAAGCAAGTAATATTACTATTCTTTACGATTTTCTTTTCGAATTACACCAATATTTCAGGGACTTGGAATTTTTTAAACATACTCAACTAGCCTCATTTTTGTGT
Organism: Romanomermis culicivorax; assembly: GCA_963922205.1. Classification (NCBI taxonomy): domain Eukaryota; kingdom Metazoa; phylum Nematoda; class Enoplea; order Mermithida; family Mermithidae; genus Romanomermis; species Romanomermis culicivorax. The sequence goes on along the minus strand of CAWUHX010000227.1, from coordinate 1,545 downwards.
CAGAAGTTCTGAAATAAAAGCTTTGCTTATACTATTCCGATGACATTACCTGCTTTGGTCACTTTTGCTCTTAGAAGCACTGTATAAAAGACGGACTACAGCAATGCAAAGAATTGGAATGTCAATATTTACAATGATGGGTGAATAATATTCTCTAAGCTCTAAAACTATGAACCTTAAGTGAAGTTTCATATAATACAATTCTATAGATAATCAGTGCTTTCCAACTGACAAGAAATATTACTTATGACTTCTTACCTACTCTACTCTATGTGTATGTGTCAGATGAGTCTATAAGCCAATTATGTGTACAACTAATGTAACTGTTACTGAGCCAGCAACTATACTTATCAGTACGTACTATTACTATAACTCTCAATATATAAGATTGTATTAAAACCTCTGTAATAATTCACTTTTTAATTGCACCAACATACATTTGGCATGGAATGTGGAATCCATGTCAATTTTTTCGTTGTTCTTATATTATCACGTTTATTATCATTCTTTTAATAATAATAATAATAATAATAATAATAATAATAATAATAATAATAATAATAATAATAATAATAATAATAATAATAATAATAATAATAATAATAATAATAATAATAATAATAATAATAATAATAATAATAATAATAATAATAATAATAATAATAATAATAATAATAATAATAATAATAATAATAATAATAATAATAATAATAATAATAATAATAATAATAATAATAATAATAATAATATAATAATAATAATAATAATAATAATAATAATAATAATAATAATAATAATAATAATAATAATAATAATAGTAATAATAATAATAATAATAATAATAATAATAATAATAATAATAATAATAATAATAATAATAATAATAATAATAATAATAATAATAATAATAATAATAATAATAATAATAATAATAATAATAATAATAATAATAATAATAATAATAATAATAATAACAATAATAATAATAATAATAATAATAACATAATAATAATAATAATAATAATAATAATAATAATAATAATAATAATAATAATAATAATAATAATAATAATAATAATAATAATAATAATAATAATAATAATAATAATAATAATAATAATAATAATAATAATAATAATAATAATAATAATAATAATAATAATAATAATAATAATAATAATAATAATAATAATAATAATAATAATAATAATAATAATAATAATAATAGTATACATATAAAATACACACACATGTATATAACACATGTACATTATTTTTATTATCACCATCACCATCATCTCCATAATCATTATTATTCTCATTATTCTCGTTCTAATTTTATATTAACATTATTTGCTTTCTTACATTGGTCATCATCATCTTTATTATGATCATATTCAGTTTTGCAGTGGTAACACTATATCTTTCTAGCATCATTCGAGAATGACTTACAACTGGATTATATTTTGGAAATTCTTGCTTATGTTGGGCAACATATTCATCAATAAACGATGTCTTCAGTACTCTGCGTTGATACCACTGCTT